>PVKS010004661.1:0-91249 GCA_004027875.1 Aplodontia rufa
AGGGGGAGGGGGAGGAGGGGGGAGGGGGAGGAGGAGATGAAGAAGCAGCAGCAACTTCTAATTTATCTCCCAACAGCTCTCCTTATCTCCTCATTCCATTTTCCATGTAAAAGTCAAAGTAATTTTTTTCAGTGAGATTCTCATTATTTTATTGCTTCATACTAGAATCCTTTTATCCCTCATCCTTAAATGTTTTAGCTCAAAGGTCATTTCTTCAGGGATACCATCCCTAAATCCCCTAAACTAAGTCAGATCATCCTATGATTTTCTCATTGCCTTTTCTACTTTTTGCACTGTGTTTGGGGTATATATTACTATTGCAACTGAGTACTTATTAGCAAAACTACAATTTTTTTTTTCCTCTTTAGCTTGCTGCCCTCTAATGTCCATCAAGACAATAGAGACCTGTTCACTTGTTCCTCTTCTATTCCACTTTTTTTCTCCCCTTAATGTGCTCAACTACTTTCTTGTTTGGATCAACAATGTTGTTCACAATGTATATGAATATATAAAAATAATGAGGGGACAAGAGAAAATATTAAGGAACTATTATTTTCTTGATGGAGAGATACAAATAATTCTTTTTTTGTTTAAACAGATTTCAGTAATTTTCTTGAGTAATTTTGTCATTCTTAGCCTCAAGTCATCACCAAAAATCCTGCAAGTTGCTTGTCCTGCTTTAGTGTTCCTCTACCTGAGGCTAGACAGAATTGTTACCATCTAGCACATCAGGAAGTGGCCAGTGCCTCGGGGACAGCTTTAGATACTGTTTCAAATTTCAAATTCTCTCTGGAATTTGAATCTCTGTAGTCCTTTGCCTCTTTCAGACTTTAAATACAGGATTTTCATCATTTATCCTAGCATAGTACAGTTACTCTCTGCAGGAGCACTGTCCTGCTGCACACTGCATCACTGTACCCCACTTCTGTGGCTTTAACTGTCACTTATTTTTTGCTAAAAAGTGTTTTTATTTGCTGTATTTTTTATATTTTTTTATTAGATTGACATAGACTTACATTGGATGGAATTGCCCTTACATAAGCATGACAGTTCCTGTCAAGTGGTACGTAAGGAAAATACATTTTTAATTTCTATTTCCCTTATTATTGCTATGGCTAAACATCTTTTCATATTCGTATTTATATTTTAGTTTATACTTCTTTGTTACTCTTAGGAGTATTTCACATATTAGAAAGATTAGTCTCTTTATAGAATAGGACTTGGAAATTGTAAGGAAAGAGACGAAGATGAAGGAAATAGAGAGGAGAGCAGCTGCTCAACAATATTTCCGTCTCTTTCCTTACAGAAATGATAGCTGTTGCTCAACTGTTGACTTTTCTCGATTTTGGTTTTATGGAAAAAATTTATCAACCTTCCTCTCTTGACTTCTAGATTTTTGAGTCATAGTTGTAATTACCTAATTTAAAAGATAATGCAGAAATTAACCAAATTTTTCTTCTAGCGTTGTAATTTTTTCATTTTTTTATATATTTAAACTTTGCTTCATGTGAATTTTTCACGGCTATTATGTGACTGCTGGATAAAACTTTCATCAAAATCTATCCAATTATTCTGAAACCATTTCCCTAACAGTATTTTTTATTTTCATTACTTATTAAATTTCCATATGATTTGGGATTCATTGCTATACTTACTTTCAGTCTGTTCATAAATCAGTACTATTTTTAAATTATTAAGATTTTAGCCTGGTGCTCTGGCTCACAACTGTAATCCCAGCTGCTCAGGAGACTGAGGCAGGAGGATTTGCCAGCTTCAGCAACTTAATGAGGCCCTAAGCAAATAAACGAGACCTGCCTCAAAATTAAAACTTGAAAGTGGACTAGGAGTGTGGCTCAGTGGTAAGTGCCCCTGGGTTCAATCCCTAGTACCAAAAGGAAAAAAAAATTATGTTTATGTTATATTTTAGCTTTTTATTCTAATCTATTTTTTTCACAAGAACTTTAGAATCAGATTGAGCAATTTGTAAAGTTTATTGATATCTTTGTTATCAAATCGAAATGACTGATAACTGATATTTGCGGTGTTCAGTCTTCTTATCCAATAATAATGATAGAGATTGGAACAGATAGATGGTAAAATGGCTAAGTACTCAGGACAATGGGCCCCATTCAACCACAACTAGAAGCTAAACAGTAGAGAAAGATTAATGCGCATGCTCAGGGCCTTCAAATGCAAAAGACCATGAGGCTCACCTGTGGAAACAACTCCTTGGTCCCAGAGGTAGATGGGATGGGACTGAAAGTAAGGGTGGACACAGATGGGAACTAGGAAAGATTTGCTACCTGTTTTGCATAGATTTTAACCATCTGTTGACAGACACTGAAGATGGCTATATATCTTGGCAACTGTGACTATCCTGGCAATAAACAGAGGTATGTATGCAGGTATTTCTTTTATGTGCTGACTTCATTTCTTTGGGGTATATAGCCAAGAATGGTATAGCTGGATCTCATTGTAGTTCTATGTTTAATTTTTTGAGGAGCCTCCATACCAGTTTCCACAGTAGTTCCACTAATTTACATTCTCTCAAACAGAGTATAAGGGTCCCTTCTCCATATTCTTACCAGCATTTATTTTTATTTGTTTTGACAATAGTCGTGCTGAATGGAATGAAAGGGAACCTCAAGGTAGCTTAGATTTGCAATTCCCTGGTAGCTAAAGCCATTGAATATCTTTTTATATGTTTATTGTCCATTTTTATTTGTTCTTTTGAGAAATACCTGTTCAAATCTTTGGTCCACTGGTTGATTATATCAACTTGTTTTTTTTGTTGTTGTTAACTAATGTCATCTTGTTAAGTGAAATAAGTCAATCACAGAAATTTAAGAAATCATGACTGGAAAGTATAAAAAGGACTAACAGGAAAGAAGGGGAGATTAGAAAAGAGAGAGAGGAGGGTGAAAGAGGATCTTAGAGAGGGTGCATTTTCAAACAAAGTATGATAGATATATACATGTACAGAAAAACCCATTAATCTGTACACTAATATGAATTTTTAATGAAAATTAAAATGAAAAAGACCCAAATCTGTCATCAATTATATTCCCGATTGGATTACAAGAACTCTCCCTTTTCTAGCTGCCCAACTAAAATTTCATTCAATTTTTTGGAGTTATATGGTATCCAGAGTCTCTCATTTTTGACACAAAATGAACCATCTGATTTTTAAAAATTACCTGTAAATTTTATGAGACAGAACCAAGAAATAAAATGCAATATAAAAATATTGTGGAAAAAAATACAATATAAAGAAATCTACAGAATATTTCTGGGATATATGTGTGTGTGTGTGTGTGTGTGTGTGTGTGTGTATTGTATATATCTCACGATGGAGAATTTTATCAGAAAATTAAATTCTGTTGAAAAGCAAGAAGTGGGGTCTGGATCAGTGGCTCAGCAGTTATGGCTCTTGCCTGGCATGTGTGAGTACGCCAGTTCGAACCCCAGCACCACATACACAACGAAGTTTCGGAGCAATGAAAGACACATGAAAAAACTAAATAAAAATTGTTTCTTTCTCTCTCACACTCTTTCACTGTCCCTCTCTCTTAAAAAAAAAGCAAAAAATGAAATTCTATAATGAGAATACAATAACTCAATTACACAACTGTTCAATTTAATGACTAATTAAACATAGAAGATATAATTATTAAGCAAGGTTATAGGTACCTGGGAAAGCAGGTGGATATAAGATTAGTACTTTGGAATATAAAGAAGTGAAAAATTAAACATAGAAGATATAATTATTAAGCAAGGTTATAGGTACCTGGGAAAGCAGGTGGATATAAGATTAGTACTTTGGAATATAAAGAAGTGAAAATGTTTTAGTTTGAAACACAAACCATAAAATAGAAATGAAAATAGAAAGAAAAAGGCACAAGAAACACATGAACACAATGAGAAATTTATGATCTATGCACCTGATATATCCCAAATGTGAGTAGAGAGAATGGATCAGAACCTCCATTTAAAGAATAATAGCTATGAATTTTCCATTACCAACCAAAGATATTATGGTGAATAATCACCCAAAATGCCTGTCATCAATTTCTTTTTTCCTCTGTAAATGCATACCATACCTCCCATCAGAAGGATAAAAGGAAGAATTTATGCAAATACTTTTAAAGTTTATTAAAATGTTTTACATATTACATCATATATATTAATGTCTAACTTATGGCTACTCTATGATCCCATAATTCCACTGCTATATGTGTACTCAACAGAAATGCATTCTATATTGCTCCAAAAGACCAACGCAAGAATGTTCACAGAAGCACTTGTCATAGTAGTTCTAAATGGGAAATAATATTAACTGTGCAACGAATGAATAAGTTTTGACATATTCATACAATGGACTAGTACAAAGTTGTACTGAATAATATGGTGACTGTCAATCCTGTCAATCCTGAGTTCCTCTCCACATTTCCTCTTATTTATAAACAAGTTTGTGAATTCGTAAGCTGACTTTCAGTCCTGCTTAATTTTGGCAACATTTATACATAATTTCAACTTTCCTATTTTTTTGTTTATCTCGTAGTTGTAACTGGAACTATAGTGTGTGCTTATGTGTTGTTTTCCTTATTGTGCTGTCTGGTTATCAAGGGAAGTGAGAAGATTCATAACTGAGCCTATGGAATATTACATTCTTCTCTTTCATCTTATCTTACTGTTGGAACATTTGCTTGGATATTTCACATCAACTTTAAGGCATATTTAACATTGCACTAATCATCTTCAATCTGAGTTTTCTATTCTTGAATTTCCAGTCCAGTCCTAGTTAATGGAATAATCAGTAATTCAGTTCTCCAAACTTGAAGTCTGAATATGGTCATATATTTCTCTATATTCTATACTGGGCACATCAGATTAGTAACTTTTGCCATTTTAATCAAGGTAAATAATCCCCAAACATGCTCTATAATCCTTATCTCTAAATAACACTGCTAAATGCTAGTTACTTTTCTTTTTTCCATTCCATTTCAGCTCAGCTCCATCTCCTCTACTATCTTTAAAGCATCCTATCTAAGACACATATCTGATTACTTATACTATGAGGTTTGGTACTTTGAATGGCTCCCAGCTATGTACACAGGATAACATCATTCACAGTAAGATTACATAAAAGGTTTCCCATGATTTTTCCCTTAAACAGCTCAGATCTCTTTGTTTTCCATCATGTTATTCCTGTCATAATTCCTTGCCTAGATATTTGACACATTTTGCTTCTACTTTCACTGCTAATTTTCCCTGTGAAGTTCCTGACCCCAATCTCCTTATACTATAAGAAATCACTTATGCTCAGAACCAAGTTCAATTCATGCTGTCTGCAGAATTTCCCAAACATCCCAGACAGAAACTATAACTTTCTCCACTTTTGTTACATGGTCACCTGGTACAGGCTTTTATTGACTCAAACCTCTTGAAAAAATTTTTTTAAAAAATAATGACCAATTATTCTGCTACTAGGATAAAAATCAATGCTAAATGATTTTTATATATTCAGGAACAAAACATGAATTACAAATGTTGGTTGTATTTAGAATAATACACTACGGTACTGAAATTCTTAAAATTATGTTCCTTTGTTGATGATATGGCTACTTCCTCATATATTTGATCAATAAACACCTATAACTAATCGATCAACTTTGTACTCACAACTGTGTTATAATTAAGAATTTTCCTATTCATGAATTTTCCATGAGTTAGATCTAGTATAATTACATTTGGCTGTTTATTTAAGGTTTTGTTTTGTAACTGATACATAAAACCCTAAAAATTGGACATAGGTAATACTATGTGCTATTTTAGTATATGCATACATTTAATTTTAGGTTAAAGTTAAACTAAATGTAAAATTTGCATACTCTATGCAAATAAATTAAAAGATAGACTTAAACGTATACATGAATTTTGACAACGTAATAAATTTGTCCTCTGCATTTGCTTCCATAAAACACAGAGAAAAATCATTTACTATAATTATCAAAAATATTTCTAAACTGACCCATCTTATGTATTGCATTAAAAATAATTGCAAATACTATATACATACCGGAAGATGATCAGGTTAAGGGGTACACCAGCAAAACTAGAAAAAACAACTGCAGAAAAAACCAAAGCAAAAAACACAGGTAATGTATAACACTTGGTGTCACATTTCCCAGGTATGGCATCAATAAAATCACCTTCTATATCTGTGGTTGTTAATCCTGCTTTAATGCAAGAACAATTGTAGTATGTCTATGAATATTAAAGATAAAAAGCAATGTTTCAGAAATACAGTCATGAAACAAAAATTTTTGTTATTATAAAAGAAAAATTAAGTCAATAAATGTAGGGAGGATGGTTAGTTTTATTAATAAGGGCATCATGTTAAACTTGTATTACTTATTTAGAAATAAAACACTTATAATAAACCCAAGACCATTTACTTGATGAATTATTGTATGTGTGTGGGTAAAATTATAGTTTCTTAGGAAAATTTTCTTTAACAAATTTTACCCAAATTACTTATATTCAATTTCATAATTATTGGGCAACTATATATATTTAAGGCAATTAAACATATGGTAATAAACAGAATAATATTTGACCTGGGATTTGAAATTGGAGCATTTACTCAACAGTGAAAAATTTTGGAATTATGTTTAAAAGATAATACTTTTCTTTATATATAATGATAACAAAGCTGTTGTTATTATTATTATTATTAAGCACAGGAAATATAGTGACTGAGTCCCAAAATAATTCCAGGGCCAAACAGAAATATTTTAATGTGTCTTCTAAAAGCAAAGAAAAATTTGAATATTAGTATATTAATGTTATAGAGCAAAGAAAAGTGATTAATATTGGATAATAAACTAAGAATAAGTCATATTTGCTTTCATATCAGCACAGTTGTAAATAAATTATTTTTTTAAGTGAAGAAATGGGAGCATAAAAACAAAAGTATCTATGGACAAGGAAAGTCAAAATGTGCCCAGAATAAGGAACCAATAAAAATTTGTAGTTGTGATATTTCAGTATAAAAATTCATGGAAGAGTCAATCATTAATAAGTCAACAACTTATTAATCCATTGAATATTGCCTAAATTCCAAAATCATAAGAAGAAAAATAATAGCAAATTAAACAAATATATGGAACTTGATTACTAGGTAAAGAATAAGAGTAATCAAAGATGGCTTGAATCCAAATGATTCAGAAAATTATAGTATGAAAGCATAACAATATTGTAGAGGAAGTTGCTAATTTATTACTGGATTTTTAAAAATTAGAGCTTTATAACTATACATAATATTTGGATTCATTTGGACAAGATCATACATGTAAGCAATTTATTTTCTATCTCCATTCCCCCTCCCCCTCCCATTTTCCTCTCCTCTCCCTTCCCCTGTTCTCCTTCCTCTCTTCATTTCACTCCTTTCTTTTCTTTTCTTTTTTTAAAGTGAGAAGGACAGTGAGAGAGAAAGACATAGAGAATCAATTTTGATTGAGTTTTTCACATGGCTTTTGTTGCTCTGACACTTAGTTGTGTATATGGTGCTGATGTTTGAACCCATGTACTTGCCCATGCCAAGCAAGCAGAGTAACAGCTGACCCACAGATTCAGCCCCTATTTTTGATTGGTATTTTCTACATATACACATAGATGACATTCCCTCTGATATATTTATATATGTATTTAACAGGATTCTTTAAAAATTCAATCCATGTTTCTTCCCATTTCCCTCCCTCCCTTCCTCTTATTCTCTTTCTACTCTACTGATATTCCCTATATCTCTATGATATCCTATTCCTGCCTCCTACTACCTTCTTTCCCTTATTTTGCTCTAGCTTCTACATGTGAGAGAAAACATTTAACCCTTGACTTTCTGGGTCTGGCTTTTGTACTTAGCATAGTTTTCTTCATTTCCCTCAATTTACTGGCATTACTTCATTCTTTTTTATGGCTGAGTAAAACTCCATTGTGTAGATATACCAATTTTTTGTTCCATTTATCTGCTGATAGGTTTCTAGGTTGATTTCATAATTTGACTATTGTGAATTGGGCAACTGTAAACACTATAGTGTGTTGATTTTAATTCTTTTGGATTAAGACCAAGGGTTGGGAGACCTGGATCACATGGTGGTTACATGCCTACTTTTTTGAGGAATATGCACACTGCTTTCCAAAGTGGTTGTACTAATTTGAAGTCCCATCAGCAGTGTATGAGTGTATCTTTTCCCCCACATTCTTATCAGCATTTATTGTCTTTCATGTTCTTGATAATTGCCATTCTGACTGGCGTGAGGTGAAATCCTAATTTAGTTTTGAATTGCATTTTCCAGATTGCAAAAGATATTGAACATTTTTTTGTATAATTTTGGCCATTTGTGTTTCTTCTTTGAGAAATGTCTGTTTAGTTCTCTTGCCCATTTATTAATTGGATTACTTGGTTTTTTTGCAGGAGTTCTTGAGTTCTTTATATATTCTGGATATTAATCCACTTTCAAAAAAGATTTTTCTCCCATTCAGTGTACTCTCTCTTCACACTCTTAATCATTTCCTTTGCTAAGCAGAATCTTTTTAATTTGATGGTGTCCTGTTTATTGATTCTTGGTTTTATTTCTTGAGCTTCAGGGGTCTTGGTGACAAAGTTAATGCATGCACCTATATGATGGTGTGTTGACCCATATTTTCTTGTAGCAGTTGCAAGTTTTCTGGTATAATTTCTAAATCTTTGATCCATTTCAATTTGTCTTTGATGCAGGGTGAGACATAGGAATCTAATTTCATTTTTCTGCATATAGCTATCCAGGATTTTCAGCACCATTTGTTAAACAGGCTATCTTTTCTCCAACATATATTTTTGGTACCTATGTCAAGTATCAGATGACTGTAAGTATGTGGGTTTGTCTCTGTGTCTTCTATTGCATTGGCCTTTATGTCTGTTTTGATGCCAATACCATGCTGTTTTTCCTACTATAACTGTAGTATAATTTGAGATCAGGTATTGTAATTCCTTCTGCATCATTTTTCTTCTTCAGAATTGCTTTGGTTCTTCTAGGTCTCTTATTCTTTCAGATGAATTTCAGGACTATTTGTTTTTCTATTTCTGTTAAGAATGTCATTGATGTTTTGAAGAGGATTACATTTAATGTGCATATTGCTTTTGGTAGTATGGCTATTTTCACAATGTGAATTCTGCCTGTGCAAGACCATAGGAGGACTTTGAATCCTCTGAGGTCTTCTTCAGTTTCTTTCTTCAGTCTTCTATAGTTTTCATTGTAGAAATATTTAATCTCTGCAGTTATATTAATACCCAGATTTTTTTTGAGGTTATTGTGAAAGGGGTGGTTTTCTTGACTTCTTTCTCAGCTAAATCACTGTTGGAGTATAAAAAATGCCATCGATGATTGTTAATATTGTATCCTGCTACTTTGTGAAATTCATTTATTAGTTCCAAAATCTTCTTTTGGCATTTTTTTGTGTCCTCTAGGTGTAGGATCATATCATCAGCAAACAGTTTTAAATTTTTCTTTTTATTGCTCTAAAATACCCAGCAACAACAACTTAGAGGAGGACAAGTTTATTTTGACTTATAGTTTCAGAGGTTCAGTCCATGATCAGCCAATTTCATAGCTCTGGGCCTGAAATGAGGCAGAACATTGAGGAGGAAAGAGTTGGCAGAGGAAAGAAGCTCAGGATGTGGCAACCAGGAAGCAGAGAGATGACAAAATATAAATCCAAAAGCACACCCCCCGTGACCTACTTCCTCTAGCCATACATTACCTGTGTTCAGTTATCAACCATTTAATCCATATTAGTGAATTAATCTGCAAATTATGCTTCACCTATTGTAATCTAATCATTTCACCTCTGAGCAATTTTGCATTGTCTCATACATGAACTTTTGGGGTATACCTCATATCTGAAACATAACATTCTTCCCATGGCCCCCCAAATTCATGCCATTTCCCAATTCAAAGTACATTTAGCTATTTTTTTTATTTTTTATTTATTATTATTTTTTTGAACAACCTTACAAGATTTTAACAAAATAATATAAAATGTGTATAAAATGTGTAAATATTCTGGATATTGCAATTATCTCCAGGAGTGCCCCCCCCCATACATTTAGCTATTTTAAGAGTACTCATAATCTCAACAGTTTCAGCATTGCCCAGAAGGTGAAATCCAACATCTCATCTGAAATTCAAGGCAAACTCTTAGCTATAAGAATAAAGATTGAAAGCAAGTTATATATATTCAACATAAAATGGCACAAAATGCACATTTCCATTTCAGAAGGGAGAAACAGGGGCCTAGAAAGAATAAAGGCACCAAAGCAAGATTGAAATACTGCTGAGCAGGGCTGGAGCGGTGGCTCAGTGGTTATGGCGCTTGCCCAGCATGTGCGATTACATGAGTTCAAACCCTAGCACCACGTACACAACAAAGTCTGGGAGCAATGAATGCCACATGAAAAACTAAATAAAAATTGTTTCTCTCTCCCTCTCTCTCTCTCTCTCTCTTTCTCTCACTGTCCCTTTCTCTTAAAAAAAAAAAAGAAAAAAGAAAAGAAATACAGCTGAGCAAACAAGTTCTATAGCTCCATATCCAGCATCTGGGCATCTGGCATCATGACATTTCTCCAAAGAGCATGTGTAGCTCCACCCTATGGCCTTGCAGTTTGCATCCACCTGGACTCTCTATTGCTGTGTTTCTGCTCAATTTGTAAGGCTTTCCTCTGCAGATGTTTTCATGGTACTGGCATTCTCTTAATCTTGGAGGTCTCCACTGCAGCTTCATCTTCCTTCCCACAAATCCACACATTGCTCTTTCAGAGGGTGCCTGAAGGTACTTTGACCCTGCTATAGTTTGCCTGGCTGCCCAGACCTTCCTTTGAAATCTTCATGGAAGCTTCCATGACCCTGTAATTCCAGCATCCATTCCTGAAGAATAAGTAGCATCATGTGATTGAGGCCAAGGTCAGCCACCATCTTGAGCGGTCGCCAAGCTCCTGGGACCTAGATGGTAGCAGCCCCTGAGTAATGGCATGGCTCAGCACAGTGAAGTTACTTCTTAGATTCTTCTGTGCAAGCTCAGTGCCCTCATGATTTCTTCTCAAAGGAATTTTTGGTTTTATATCCCTCAGCCTGAGATAAGTGTGGTCTTGCCAATTCCTGAGATATCCTCAATCCATCTTCCTATTGTTTTAGGATAAAATACTTAGCATCTCTTCAGTGTCTATAATGTTTTTTAAAATCCCCAATTTCCTTAGTCCCAGTTTTACTCACACTTCTCTGGCCAAACTGCAAATTTTTCATGTTTCTCCTCCACTTTCTACTCATGATTATCACACTAATCCTGGCTAAAAGCTACTAGCAATATCCATGCCACAGTCTGAAAGCTGGGATGCCTTGAAATTTCGTCTGCCAAATTAGTCTATCATCTTTAAATTCAGCTTCACTCAAAGACTCAGAATATGGGAAAAACTTCTTTGTAAGAATGTAATGGGATACTTCATATCTGAAACACAGCAGTGTGAATAGCAGGAATATGCAAATATCCTAATAGAAATTCATTCATGACATGAATTGTCTGTAGTCTAGTTTCCAATAGAGCCCTCTTTCTTCTCTAAAACCTTATGAGTCCAGTCCTTACTGTCCCCAGTCCCAGTCCTATCAGTATTTTGGTCTTCTAAGCCATCAACAGAACCACCCATTAAGCTCCACATACAACATTATAAAGTTTTTCCAGCTTCTACCTTTATACCTTAAACACTCCCCGTCCCCCCAAAGGCTTCCAAATCACATGGTCAGGTTAGTCACAACAACAGCTCCACTTCGTGGTATCAATTTCTATTTCTTGTCAGCTCTTTGACATTGCGACCAAAATACCAAAGGAGAATTTAGAGTGGGACAACTTTATTTTGGCTAATGACTTCAGAAGCTCAGTCCATGGTCAGCTGACTTCATAGTTCTGAGCTTGAGCTATAGGAAGGGCTTGGTAGAGGAAAACCAGCTCAGGGCACCTCTAATAATCTAATCATTTACTTTTGAAAATTCTTGCCATGTCTCACACATCAATTTTTGGGGGATACCTCATATCTGAACCATAACACTGGATATTCTGAATAGCAGGAATATGCAGATATCCAAATTGAAATTCATTCAGTCCATCAAACCTTTTGAGTCCCTATTGAGCCAGTGGGCAAAAGGCAGGCAATCAGTATAGTTGGAAGTTTTGGATTGATAAAAAGGAAATGGATCCTTTTTCTTTAAGAGCATAAACAGCAAAGCCTCACTACTCCAGATAAGCATATGCATATCAACTAGACACCCTCCCCCACAACAAACAAAGGTGCCACATTCCTCAGAAAAGGTATTCTAGGGACACTGACAGACCTGATGATAAAGATGCTCAGAAACACAGATCAAAGACCAGGACTTCAGCATCTCTGGCCATAGGTACGGGGAAGAGAAATTGAGAGAATATAAGAAGAGGGAATCAAACAGGCTCCCTAGGCTCCTCACTCTGAGGCCTCCTCCCACTCTGGGGGAAATCTGCTCAGTTCCCTATGTGTTCCCTGTGCTCTGCTTTCTACTACTTTCTTAAAATAAAATCTGTTATGCTTGCCTCAGCATCTCTTGGCTTCATTCTTCAATTCCTGGAAGACACCAACTTAACTTCCACCAAACTGGCACCGCTATGTGCCAGATGTTTTATTTAGTGTGTAAATGCGGTAGAAAGCATGATAGAAATCATTGCAACAAATAGAAAACTTTACACTTGAACAGAAAAACAGGTAAAGATAAATAGGAAGTTATTTATAATGGGGCATTTGGTTACTATGGAGAAAAAACAGGCAAGAAAAATTACAGGGAGTATTAGAGGACAAAGACATGTTCTCAGAATGACCAGGGAATGCCTCATGATAAAGTGATATTTTGGAGAGATTTGAAGAAATCACAGGAATGAGTTAGGTCATGATGTGAAAGAAATATGTTCCAGGTAAAGAAGAAATATAATCTGAAAAGCTTTAGGCTAGTGCTCACTTAACAAGTTCAAAGAAGGGCAAGGAGAAAAGTATGGTTCAGAGCATAATCAACATGGAGGCTAATGCAATATAAAACCAGCATGGGGGGAGAAAGGTAGATTGTGTATAAATTATACACAATGGAAAGAGCAGTTTAAGAATTTTGGTCTTCTATGTTTTTAGCATGAGAAACTATTGAAGGGATATGACTATAAATGACACTTTTTAAAAGATCACTGTCATTGTTATGAGACTGACTATGGATTCATGAAGGCAAGGGTATAAACTGAAACATTGTTAATAAGCTACTGAAATAAGACACAAGACAATAGTGCTCAGGGACAGAACGGTACAAGATAAAATAACGAAAATTATCACACGCATCATTTACTAGAAAGCAGATTTTAAAGGAATTGCCAACAGGTTTTAGAGCAGAAATTGTAACCAAAAGGAGATTGTCATGTGGTAAGGGCCCTCCCGCAATCAACTCAGTCAGTCCAGGGAGGCAGCCAGCAAGCTCAGGGAGGGAACCAAAATAACACCATGACTTCACTTTTGTTTTCCTACCTGTCTGATTTCATTCCAGGACTCATTTTTATCTTAATCCATGCATAAGGGAGAAGGCAAAGGAGACCTCATTCTATAATTCAATCTCCTGGGACTTTGAAGAGGTAGATCAAGGTGATAAGTTTTGTCAGGAGGAAAAACAGATTGCAGGATAGTATTTGGTTGCAGGCCATGGAAGCTCAGCTGACTAAGAGCAGAAGTAAAAATGTAAAGAAAGTTTGGAATCAGATAGTAGGACCAAAAAATATTAGGCTCTGACAGAACTGGAGCCTCGTCCAGGCACTAGAGAGAGCAAACTGAAAGAAAAAAGAAGTTGTGGTCCCACAGTACAGTATCTGAGGTGAAGGAAGGAGTAAAGATACTGAACGAATGAGAAGAAGCGTCTCGGGTCTGAAAGTGGGAGCACGGAGGAGGGGTTGAAGTATCATCTGCTGGAATGGATTTCAATGACAGAAGGATAGGTGTTATCTCTTGTGTCCCAGTTGTATGATGCAAGAGGGAGAGAAAATAGTCACCTACTACTTAAAGCTACTGAAAAGGGAAACACTGTCCTGAATAAAGTAGACAGGAGTCACAGCAAAAAGGGAAAGAGAGGTTTTAGAAAGGAGGGTAAGAGTGTAGAGATTTTGCTCATACATATTGCTTATTTCCAGAGGACAGGGTAGAAAGATTCATAGTGTGAAGGATAGGTGGAAGACGAATTGATAAAATGAGGAAATACACAAAATCAGAATCATATGAGGATGAGAAATCACCTGAAATTCCTGAGTGTCTGATGATGGTTATCATGTAGAAGTAAAATAAGCATAAGTTGATTAGTCTTTTTCTAATCCACATCCCCCAAAACACCATCTTTCATTAATGGGAAGACCCTTTTCTGTGCTTGTATTTGGCTTTAAATCAGCTCAGGATAATGATGGAGCTCACTTATACCAACAAATGCTGACAATCTGGTCTAGTTAATAAAAATTACAGATTCAGCTACATGATCATAATCTAAAGGAAAATTATGGCCAAATTAATGCAAAAGAGATTTTTAATGATGAAACATTCAATACTCTTCGTTAATTTACTCTTGGTTTTTCACAAAAATAGTATGTAACCTGTTTACAGGACTATGCACCAGCTTCTTGTTTTCCCAAGTACACATTATACATTCCAAAATGTGTACTAAAATGGTACCACTAACCACTATGTAAAAAACCAACAAAGGAAAAACAAACATATCCAAAAAAAAAAAAAACCTTAGAAAGGTAGCTGATCCTACACATAATTTCTCACATAAAACTAAGTGCATAAAAATAAGATTCAAAGGCCTAGTAAACAAGTTATATAAGAAAAAACCTAAAAACAAACTTTGCCATTTACAAATTAGCCATATTTACACTTATCTGGATAACAGCTGAGTTTTAAAGTTAAAGATGAAGAAAAACCCTAAAAGATCTTTATAGCAGGTTGGATGTTCTGCTTTGATGTCCAATAAATTGCTGGAATATGTGTTGAGTACAAAGCATCTAAACATTCCACATTATGGCACAGAAGGTCCGTATCATCAGGAAAGTGATGACCTGATATTGGGAAGATCAGCAATTCATCAAAGTGCTGATTCAAGCAGCATCTATCTAGAAATGTTGTCTTCTTCAACCAAGTCTGAGGGAACTGTGGTAGTAGAAATGAAAAGTTACATGAAAACAGTTATCAAATGCAATTTTTTCAAATTTCATTCTACTGACATGATACAGAGACAACAATGGCATCTTCCTTACTCATCTACCAAGTAACTTATCTTCAGAAAAATATAAAGATCCAAGGTCAAGGTAAGACTCAGCAAAGATGAAATCCAACAGTTTCTGCTTATTGAGGCATCAAATGTCCGCCACTGTGTTTAGAGAAATCTTGATATTGTGTTTATCAGCAATTCCAAAAGTTCCTCTTCCAACTTTGCTGATTACACTCTCAAGTGAAGCAACACTTCTCTTTACCGATTTGGGAATATGCTCTGTTGTTGAATTTTTGCCATTTCACCTCCTAGGCCTCCCTTTCCTGCTCATGTTCTTTCCATTCTTCTTCTGTAGGCTTCAGATTCCACAGTGGAGTCACTTCAGCATTGCTGTAAATTGCAGTGGTGCCATTTTCTTCAAATGTCTCCTCTATTTCTGCTTCCTAACACAGTCCATCTTCACTCCGGATTGCTATACACTTGTCTCTGTCTCCTGCTTTTCATGAATGAGCTGGATGATCAGAAGCAAAACTGTCTGAACTTACCAGAGTTTCTGAATGTTGCATCAATAGGAAGTCTTTGGTTAGTTCTATAACTTCTTGCAAGTTTGTCTTCAATTTTAACGTATCTTCATTTTCTCCATTTCTAGATAATGTTGCTCCTACTTGCTGAAGTTGAACCTCATAGCTTGCCAGCTCTTTGCTAGATCCTTGACATCTCGTGTGGAGTTGAGGACTGGGCAGTGGTAAAGGATCAGGGCAAATGAGCCCAGTGGCAGTGGTGGCTGCAGGGGCAGCAGATGTAGGAAAAATCTCTACAACAAAATGGTGACCCAGTCTAAAAAAGAACTCTATTGACTATATAATTAGTCTTAATTGTCTTAAACAAATAAAGCCATCATTTAAAAAAATTCAAGAGATATATGCCATATATAAAATGTCATTAAAATGAAACTAGAATCCATCTAATTGAAATACCAAAAATTGAAATAGTCAAATATATTAAATTCTCACAATAAAAAAGAGAGATTCAAACCCAACCACATCAGTTATATTAAATGTTACTACTCTAAATACTACACCAATAGATGAATAGCAATGAAGAAAAAAATAAAACCATAACCATACCACATGCTGGATATGGAAAACACATTAAATATAAAGACAGAAATTAAAAAAAAAGACCTATCATGGAACAGTCATCAAAGGGAAAGTAGAATTAACTATATGCCACTACATAAAATAGACTTGAAGACAAAGAATGCTATTACTAGAGATGGAAAGGGATATTCTATTATGATAAAAGGAATCATCCATTAAAAAGATGCAAAAATTATCAATGTATATGCCCACTGAAGAATCTCAAATGCAGGAAGCAAAAGTAAAGAAATAGGAAATTATGCAATTATATTAGCAATCTTTTTTCACACAGTGCTCACTTCATACAATATTATGAACAAAACAAAAGGACAAGAAAAATGGCTTAAAATTAAGACATAAACTCATGTCTATAAGCAGACTCTTAGGTGATAAGGTCAGTGCATTTAATAGCAACAAAATAGCAATGATTAATATAGTCCAGAAAACACAAGGAGAAATGAATGAAATAGCTTAAGGAATGTAGAATTTCACAGAGGTTTGTATTTTATAAAAACATAAATGCTAGAATTGGAAAATAGACTTGAAATTAAAATCTCAGATACCGCAGATTAGTAATTGCAAAATAGGTCAGTGTAAAATATTTACTTTTCAACAATTTAAACAGATGAAAAGAGATGGAAAAGAGAGAAAGCAGCTAAAGAATATGGGATAACTCTGCTTGTAGTCTATTTGGCAGCATTCTAAGAGAGCATACAAGATACCCTCCTTTTATTGTAACTAGCTGCATAATTCCTAAGGTTGTGAACTGATGGATTTTGCTCCCTTACTAAGTTATATGGCACAGCTGATTTAAAGAAAGAGAAATTATTTGGGGGAAACCCCACCTAATGAGGTGAGCCTCAAAACAAACCAGGTTCTTCCTGAAGCTAAACATTCAAAGTACATAACATAAGGGAAAATGTCCATTGCTAGTCTTGGAGATGGAGGAGGTCATTTTCTTTTTTGATTAAGGAGTTGTACAATCATATATGCTATAAAGTAACAATATGATGTGCATTTGATCCAAATCCAGTGTTGCCCCCACATCACACATACCCTAGTCTCTTGATTCTCTATATTTCCCCCCTATAACAGGTATAGATGTCTATGTATCATATATATATGTGTATATATATATATATATATATATATGAATTTTCCAGAATTAATGATCGCATAAATATTATTTGGTTTCAGGGGTGTGTGTAAAGAATATGTTACATTATTGATTGTCTCCCTAGATCCCTCCCTCACCATCCTCCTCCCTCTCCCCTCCTTTTTCCTCCCCCCTACCTGTCTATAGTTCCCCTAGATTTTGTGTTGCTACACCTTTGCTGAGTCTAATATATGAGTTTCACAACCTTTCACCAGAGCCTGGGTTTTGCTCTTGCCTGGAGGAGGTCATTTGTGAAAGAATGTAAAAGCTAAAACTATGCCCCAGCAGACAGCTAGCAAGGAAACACACAACCAATAGGAACTGGATTTGGCTAATTACCTGAAGGAGTTTAGATGTAAATTCTTTCCCAAAGTCTCTAGAAAGAACACAACTTAGCTAACACCTGCTTTCTGTCCATGAGACATTTAGCAGTGAATGCAGTCATGCTGTGTCTAGACTTCTGACCTTAGAAATGTTACTGGGTGTTATTTAAATCCACCAGGGCACTGGTAATTCATATGTACTTATTAACAGTAAACTAAGAAATGTTTGCAAGTACAAGAGAGAGAGAGAGACAGAAAAGCTAATAACTGAAAATCTTCCAACTGATAGACATTAACTACAAACTCAAGATATTTTGCGAAACCAAGCCATATAAATAAATTGAAAACCACATCTAGGCTCACGAAAATAGAGCTGCTGAAAAACAAAAATGAAGCAGAAATCCTATAAGCACCCAGAGATTGAAGACAATATATTGGCATCTTTTAAATGTTTGGTGGGGAGGGGGACAGATAACTGCTAGTCTAGAATTCCATACCCAATGAGGTTTTCAGAAATCAAGGTGAAATAAAATTTTTCAAGGAGGAAGAAGTAATCCTGAACAAAAGTATGGAAATGCAACATAAAGGGCAGATATAAATGAACACTGACTTCAGAAAGGAATCATTAATAATAACTCCATCATTTAAAATGTATGAAAAAATATGACAAAAATAACACAAAGATAGGAGCTGAGTAAATAAAATCTAATATTCTGAGGATGTTTCAATTCAAAGAGACCCTGAAGAACTGCTTCTTGTAATCCTTAATGCTTTGGATTGGATTAACTTCCCCTCCAGAGCTAATGAGAAGGAGGTGCCTGTTAGAGTACAGCAACTTCAGACAAGCCAGAAATCCTGCTATTTTATAATAGAAGTACTTTCAGCTGCTGAACCGAACAAGTACTAGGTAGAAAATCATAAAGAAAAGCGAAAGGTATTATAACACCTATGAAAGGAAACTTGAGGATGTTTGGAAGCATGAAGTATATGTGGGTTTCAAAGAGGCAAAACTGCCCAAGAATACTCAAAATGAATAGTAGATATTTATTTTCAGTTTCAGTGAAGCTACAATTTTCTATAGAAACTTAAAAATCTTCAGCGTTCTAATGTTTCCTACAACTCTTCCTGCAAACTTGCAAAATTTTAAATGAAGAAAATTCAGTTCTAGTTCATTTTAACCTTGATCATGTTTTGCTCATGAACATTTACAGAATGATGTCAAAGTTGGCATATTTTGAGAAAATGCCTTCCAGAAGGAATTCCACTAACACCATATAACTAGGTGATCATTTTAAGTATAAAGTGTTTCTCTTAGTTTACATTTTGTTGAAATTATTTTTTGGGCTATCTACTCTTTCCCATTTGAGATTACCTATTAATTGGTTCTATTCATATGTAATGTTAATAATCATTGCTTGGTTATCATCAGTTTTGCTTCAGAGCTGTTTTTCTATCAAAACTGATTGTCCTATTGTATAATTACTGACAGTTTTGTTCTTAAAAATGCATTCTTCTTTCTATTTTTATTAAGCATCAAATGTGAATGAATTTTGTGAATTATTTTTGTCACTGGTATTCATTATGAATCAATTATTGCACAAAGAAATAACAGAAAATTATGAATAGTTTCTTGAAATAAATGGAAAGCCCCAAAAGGCATTCTGTACTCCAGAGCAGAGGGATTGGAGTGATGTGGTAAATGTCCTGTTCAGCTCCTAACTTTCCGCAGATCAAAAGCTCAAAGTCAAATATTTCTGTTGTGTTGAGATCTGAGCTTTTAAAACATAAGTAGGGGTATACATAAAACAATATTTTCCATAAGTTAATTATTGAAGATAGAAATTAGCACAAGCAAGTTCATTATGCTTCTCAATTACATTTAAAACTTTCCATATGAACATATTTTAGAGATTTAAAATATAATTTTAATATTTAACATTTAAGAGAAGAATGATTTTTAGAAAGGGTCTAAAATCATATATATGTTACATATTAACATATAACATTAAGGTATATCATAATAATTTTATATTAATGTTCAATAAGAATCTGAAGTCATAGGCCAATGAAAATATTTCAGTGATGAACTGAATTATACTTGGTCAGGCATGCATTTTCTTGTGCTGAAAGGATGGAAGGATCTGTGCGTAACAGGGGAAAGAAGATTGCTATGTAGGTAAATAACTAATAAAGGATTTCATCTATTAAAGGAGGTTGGCATAATACTTATGAATCAAGAAATGTACCTCCTATTGATCTCTCCCCTTCACAAAGGCTAACAAGGAGAAGAAAGAGAAGTACAGAATTTTAAGGACTGGACCCATACTTCTGTGCAATTATTTAAATTTTTGATTGGTGGATGTTAATTATAAAGAACTGTGGGTTTTATTGTGGCATATTTGTAGATTCATATAGTATAATTTGACCAATTTCACTCCCCAGTACTTCCCCTCATCCATCCTTCCTCCCTCCTCCAACTCCATTCCTTTATCCACGTGCTCTTTTCTATTTTAACAAAATCCTTTATTTCCCCTTTTAATCTCTAGCCTCCACATATGACAGAAAACACACAGCAGTTATCTTTCTACATCTAATTTATTTCACTTAACATAATGCTCTTCAGTTCTCTCCAATTTCCCAAAAATGCCTTTATTTCATTCTTCTTTAAAATTACATTGTGTATATATACAACATTTTTTTATCCATTCATCTACTGACAAGACATTTAGGCTCATTCCATAACTTGGTCTCTGTGACATGTACTGCTTATAAACATGGGAATGCATGTATCTCTATAGTATGCTGTCTTCAAATCTTTTGGATAGAAATCGATCATATGTTAGCTCCGTTTTTACTTTTGTGAGGAGCTTCCATACAGATTTCCATAATTAACACTCTTAATAGGGTAGTAGGATGCGTATTTCCCCCACACCCTCACCAGCAATTACTGTTGCTTCTATTTTTGATGATTGCCCTTCTGAATGAAGTGAGATGGAGTAACAATGTAGTTTTGACTTTCATTTCCATAATGCCTGGATATTTAAGTTTTTCATATATTGGATGGCTGTTTGTACTTTTTCTTTTGATTAGGGTCTGTTTTATTCAATTGCCATTTATGCAATGGGTTAGTTTCATTCTGGTATTGAGTTTTTTGAGTTCTTTATACAGTCCAGATATTCTGTATCAGAAAAAGATTTTCATCCATCCTGTGAATTCTCTCTTCTTGCTCTTAATTATTTCCTTTGCTGTGCAGAAACTTTTTAATTTGGTTCCGTTCTGTTCATCGATACTTTGTATTATTTACTAAGCTTTAGGAGTCCTAGGGAGAAAGTCACTGGTTACCTGATAAGTTGGTATTTTCCTCTGTATTCTCTGCTAGAAGTTGCCCGTGCTCTGGTCTGATTCCTAGGTCTTTGACCAATTTTGGTTGATTTTTGTGTACTCTGAGATATATGGATCAAGTTTCAATTATTTGCAAACAGACATCCAGATTTCTCAGAGGAATTCATTTAAAAGATTGTCTTTTCTCCAACATTGGCTTTAGGCACCTTTGTCAAGAATCAGATGAATGTGGGTGTGTGGGTTTGTCTCTGTGTCTGTCATTCTGCTCCACTGGTCTGTGTGTCTATTTTTTAATGCCAGTACCAAACTGTTTTTGTAACTGATTCTGAAGTGAAACTTGAAATCAATGTTGTGATGTCTCCAGGTTTCTTCTTTTCACTCAGAATTGCTTTGACAATGCTGGGGCTTTTGTTCGTCTATATTAATTAGGATTATTTTTTCAAGTTTGGGGGAGACTATCATTGAAATTTTGTTGGGAATTTTGTTGGGAATTGCATTGAATCCACAGATCATTTTTATTAGTACGGCCATTTTATCAATATTAGTTCTTCCTAGTCATGAACATTGAAGGTATTTTCATCTTCTGATGTTTTATTTCTTCAGTGTCTTGTAATTTTCACTGAAGAAGTCTTACACCATTTTTGTTAGATTTATTCCTGTTTTCTGTTTTAAGAAAATTTTATTAGTGCAGTATAATTATGTACAATATCAGGATTCATTTTTACATAGCTATAAAAGCATGGATTATAATTTGCTCCAGTTCAGTCCCAGTACTTCTTTCCCTTCCATCCACCACTGTTCTCTTTCCTCTTCGCTACTGGTTCGTCTTCTATTCAGTTTTTCTTTTAATTCATGCATTGTAGATACCCAGAAGGTGCAGTTCACTGTGGTATACTCACATACGTGCATACTGCAGTGTGCTCAATGCCATTCCACCATTCCTCGCTTTCTTGTGCCTCCTCCCTCCCCCTTAAGACCCTTCCTTTACTCCACTGAACTCTCTTCTGTTTTCATGAAACCCACACCCTCACTCCTTTTCCCCTTATTTTGGTTTAAGCCTCTGCATATGAGAGAAAATATTTGACCCTTGACTTTCTGAGTCTGATCTATTTCACTAAGCATTTTCTTTTTTTATTTTTTTAAAGAGAGAGAGAGGGACAGTGAGAAAGAGGGAGAGAGAAGCATTTTTTTTATTTAATTTTTCATGTGACTTTCAGTCCTCTGATACTTTGTTTTGTACCTGGATGCATGTGAGGCAATCACCGTAACTGCAGAGCCACCGCTCCAGCACACTAAGCATTTTCTTGAACCTACTGTGAACATTCATTATTGGTAATAACTTATTTTTATATGTTGACTTTTTTTTAAGAGTGAGAAAGAGGGTGAGAGAGACAGAGACAGAGTTAATTGTTGATTTTTTTTCGCCTGCTTTTTGTTTTTCCTCCACTTAGTTGTGTATGTGGTGATAGGAATCAAATCAGGTCTTTGCACGTGTCAGGCAAGCACTCTGTTGCCGAGTCACTTCTCCAGCTCTGTATGTTTTTGTTTTTGTTTTTATCCTGTTACTTCACTGAATATATTTATCATCTCCAGCAGTCTTCTGGTGAATTTTTAGGATCCTCTAAGTACAGGATTATGTTCTCTGCAAACAGAAGCAACTTGAATATTTCTTTTGCTGTTCATATCCCTTTTATTTTAATATTCTTTGGCTAACTACTCTGGTTAAAGTTTTAAGTACAGGAGTGGTGGAGAGTGGATATTCTTATCTGGTCCTGATTTTAGAGAAAAGCTTTCAGGTCTTGTACGTTTAAATGATGCTGACCTTGGGTTTGTCACACATATCTTTAAAATGTTGGGATAAGTTCCTTTTACCCTAGTTTCTTCAGTGTGCTTTTATATTATGAAGGGATATGCTAGAATCCAAATGGAAACGCATCTGGTCCTTAGGTTTTATTTATTGGAAAGCTTTTTATGACGGCTTAATCCTCATGCATTATTGTTGGACTGTTTAGATTTTCTGTGCCCTCTTGGATCAATCTTGGTAAGTTATATATATATAGAGAGAAATGTATCCCTTTCTTCTAAATTTTTCAATTTATTGGAATTTATGTCTTCAAAATAGCCCTTAATGATCCTCTGGATTTCAGTGGAATCTGTTGTAATATCTCCTTTTTCATCTCTAATTTTATTAGTCTTTCTTTGCTTATTTTGTCTAAAGGGATTTGATTTTAGAATCCCCCAGCTATGAGGATGTTGTTAGACACAATTATCAAATTGTTTGCTCTTAGCCTGGTCCCAAATGGGTCAAAATTGTAGGGAAGTCTGTGTGCTGAGCTCTGCCACTGCTCCTCCTTGCCTACCAGCAGGTGTTGGAGGAGCATCATCCTTTTCTGAGCAAAATTCACCCTCAATATCACTGTGTTTTTTGTAATTGGAAATGGGAATATAGCTCTGGTAGGATGCCTCTTAACCAACCAGGTGACCTGTGGAACAAACCAGATTGTGCTGCACCCTTCATTTCAAGTGACTTAATCTGTGCTCAGGGTTTGTAGGGTGTGTGTGGGAAACACCCAGGTCATACCACACGTCTTCCAGACACTTCTAGGTATAGAAGAAATAACTGAGACCATGGTGGGATGCTATGGGTAGCAACTTTTCACTAAATCCATATTCATCTCCTGTAACTCTTGCTCCTTGTCACAGATATTATACTGCCAATTGCAGGCAAACGTCACTCTCTGTTATGTTGATCACCAGTTGCTGCTGGACTCCCATTGCCACCGGAAGCTTCTCCTAAGTCTGTGCCAGAGTCTCACCCCTGAGCTAGTTTGACACACATCTTGAGTGTCCACCAATCCAGTGAGAAGAAAAGTATAGGGAGCTGTTGGGTCTTGAGTGAAAAAAAAATAACAAAAAACAAAAAACAAACAAAAAAACAAGAATAAGGAAAAAAAAACTAGAGATAGGACAAAAACGGCAACAACAAAAAGGAAAATTGTGGGGATTTCTAATCTCCCACACAGAAAGTTTAAGCAATGAGGCATTTAAACTGGCACCATTTTTTTTACTTATGGAATCTACCTGGAAGTGTTGGAACTCTCTCCCATGCTGGCTCATTTTGCAGCATCTGAGCAGGTTTTTATACTCTGATTATAGGGGTTTTTTATTAGTTTATTATAGATATACATAATATTGTAGTTCATTTTAATATAATTATACAAACATGGAATATAATTCACTCCAATTCAAGTCCTCAGTACTTCCCATTTTCCTTTCATCTTTCCTCCCTCTGTTTCCCTCCTCTCTTTCCTCCCCCTGTTCCTTTTCCTCTAGACTCATCTTTCTTTCATTTGTTTATGGTTTTTAAAATAGTACATTATGGATATACATAAAGATGAAATTCACTGTGGTATACTCATATATACTCTCAGATACAATCCACTGATCTTCCTTTTTCCTGTACCTTACCCTCAGTCTCCTACCTGTACTCCACTGATCTCTCTTTTATTTTCATGGGATTCCCCTGCATTTTATTTTTTCATTTTATTTTGTGTTAACTTCTGCAATTAGTGAAAACATTCAACTCTTGACCTTCTGGGTCTGGCTAATTTCACTTAGCATGATGTTTTCCAGCTCCATCCATTTACCAGTAGATGCCATAATTTCATTTCTCTTCATGGCTGAGTATAACTCAACTGTGTGTATATACCACATTTTCTTTATCCATTCATCTGTTGATGGGATCCAAGGTTGGTTCCATAGGTTGTCTGTCTATTGTGAATTGTGTTGCTATTCAAAATGGCTGCATCCCTATAGTATGCAATGGTTCCATCCCTATAGCCTACAAGAAAAGAACTAATTATGAAATCAGTAGAAGACAGGAAATAATTAAAATCAGAGCCAAAATTAACATTTTTGAAAATAAAAAGTACAAAGGCTCAATGCAGCCAAGAGTTGATTCTTTGAAAAGATAAGCAAGATTGATAAACATTTTGCCATACTAACCAAAGGAAAGAGAGAGAAGATACAAATTAACAAAATTTGAGATGAAAAGGGGGATATCAGCAAGACACTACTGAAATCAGAGGGTCATATCATAAGATACTATTTTGAAAATTTATACTCCAATAAGCTGGAAAATCTCATAGATGACAGATTCTTAGAGACCTACAAAAATTGAACCATGAGGCTATAGAAACTTAAACAGACCAACATTAAGTAATAAAATTGAAAAAGTTATTAAAAGTCTTCCAACAAAGAAAAGCTCAGGACCAGATGGATTTTCAACTGACTTCTACTAGACTTTTAAAGAAGAACTAATACCAATCTTTCTCAAATTATTACATGAAATAGATAGGAAAGAATGATGCCAAATTCATTCTTGAAATCAGTATTACCCCGATTCCAAAATCAGACAAAGACACTTCAAGGAAAGAAAACTTTGGACCAACATCCCTGATGAACATAAATGCAAAAATTATTAATAAAATATTGCCAAATCACATTCAAAAACACATGAAGAAAATAGTATATCATAATAAGTGGGTTTTATCCCAGGGATGCAAGGTTGATTTAATATACACAAATTGATAAATGTACACCACATAATAGAGTCAAGAATAGCAATCACATGATTAACTCAATAGATGTAGAAGAAACACTTGACCAGCACCCATTCATGTTTAAAATACTAGAGAAACTAGGCACAGAAAGAACTTACCTTGACATTGTAAAGGTAACATAAGACAAACTCAAGGCCAACATCATACTTACTCTAGAAAAACTGAAAGCATTTCCTCTAAAAACAGGAATAAGAGAAGGGTGCCCACTTTCATCACTCCTTTTCAAGATAATTCTTGAAACTCTAGCCAGAGCAATTAGGCAAGAGAAGGAAAAGAAGTCAAATTATCTGTTTGCTGAAAAAAAAAAAAACCTCCACCAGGGACTTTTAGAGTTTATAAACAAATTCAATCAAGTACAGAATATAATATCAACATACATAAGTTAATTGAGTTCTCATAATGAATAATGAGCAATTCAATAATGAATCTGTTGAAAAAGAAATTAGGAAAACTATTCCATTCACAGTAACCTCAAAATAAGTTTGTAGTTTTGCTAGACAGTGGAGTACACTTTTCGAAAACTTCCTATAAACTTGCAGATCATTGGAGAGCTTCTGCCCCACCAAGGCACAATGCATTGGTACTGGTGCAATCTATTATTTATATTAATTCTCTTTCTCTTCTGAAAGTTAGTATTTCTGGTTTTTTTCTGGTTGCTGGTTCTCTGAATCATCCTCACATGCTTTCCCATAGCCTTTCTGCCTCACTCATCAGGCAGGTACAACGGATGTTTTATTTCAATCTTGGAGAGCAGCTTTTAATTGGTAGGCTCTTCTAGTGCACCACTTTTTTTCTGAATCTCCCACTTTGGTGACATTTAAAAGGTCAAAATTGGAACTTTGGATTAAAAAAATTAACCCAGAGTCAAATAGGTAGTAGTCAATTTCTCTTCATGAGAGAGTAAGGAACAGGACAAGACCTGGTTGGTAAAGGCTCAGAAAATAGTAAATCTCATGGCAATATACAGCAAAGATGAGCAAATATGGGAGTTTGTAAATGGTTTTACTTCATGTAAATGCCAAAGGATAGGCAGGAAAGCATATATTCAATTTGAAGTCACTTACATTTCTGCAATATGAACTTTCTCTAACTCAAATACTTTCCTGGAATGTCTGATATGCTTTATAAGAAGTTTCATATGTATGGTGATTTCTGGCAAACAATAAAAGGACTGATTTCCATATCTGAGTTAGTGTTGAGCAAAAATAGAGAAATAGAAAAAAAGGTATACAGTAGGCATTGATTCCTTGACAGAAGGAGAAACTGAGCAAAATTTGATCACAAGGAAGCACTGGTCAACCCCTTGGTGTGGTACATATCATGTTTGAGGTTTTAGGGATGAGTGCTGCTGATGCATAGGAAAACTGTGAAAACTGTGAAAGTATAAGACAAAATTCTCTCTTGGGTGGTTTCTTTCCACTTTACTATCACCAGAGGTAAATGGCACTCACTCCTTTAAATGTATAAAGTTGGATATATTGAGGCACACGGTACTGAGGGAGTATCTCCTCCATTCCAATTTCCCATAAGTATTTATATTATGGAAATATAAAACAGACTTTCTTTAATTGTTTTTAAGATTTAAAAATGAGGAAAACATGAAACAAAAAGTTTTTATAGCGAGTCAGTAGTAAAATATAAACACTATCTAAAGTTGAACATGTTACTGGAGAGAAGCGCAATAAAGAAAAGTTACCTTTTTGTGGTTTGTTAATTTAGAATGACGACAGCCTGCAAAGCAGGGAGAAAAATATTCAACATCATCTCTTCCACAGACAGAAGAATACAATGAAGATGAGCATCTGCAATTATTATTGCAAGGAGCTGTGAGGTTTCCCAAAGTACCTGTTCTGTAAAAATAGGATTTAATATAAGTAAAACACCATTGTTTTATAATTGACGCATATATCAAAATGTCACTGCTTACTGAAATAATTTCCTTCTTAAGAATTTTACTTTGCTATAACTAATATACCATAAAAACATTATAAAGTGTACCAGTTGAACTTTTTTGGTGTATTATGCACTTGTGAAATGGTCATTGTAGTCATTTAAACAAACAGGTTATCACTTCCAAAAGTTTCCTTATTCCCTTTATAATTACGTTATTTCATTTTTTTTTTTGGAATCTACCTTCTGTTATTACTCATTAGTTTGGATTTTTCTAAGATTTTATGAAATGGAATCATCCAACATGTACAAATCCCTAGGCCTTTTTCATACAAGTGGTGTTTATTTGTTCTTTTTATGGTCAAATACTTTCATGATTCTTGAGTAAATATTAAGGAATAAAATATTTTGATCATGTTCTAGGTGTTTATTTGATTTTTTTAAAAGAAACTACCAGTTTTCCAAAGTGGTTGTTCTTTTTAAATTCCTACCAGGAATACACAAGAGCTTCAATTATTCTCCACATTTCTCTTCAACGGTTAGTATGATCTCTTATTAGCTTGAAACATTTTAATAGGGGAACAGCATTTTCATATTGTGCTTTTAATACACATTTTTTCTAGTGAATAATGATGCTGAATTTTATTCCCATCTGCTTATTTTCCAGACTTTAATTTCAATGAAACCCAATTTGTCAATGTCTTCCTTTTCAGATTATGCAATTGGTATCATATGTAAGAAATATTTGTCAAACCCTATGTCAAGAGATTTTCTTTTATATTCTTGGAATACAATATTCAAATTTAAATCAATAGTTCATTTTTAATTATTTTATATGGCTCAAAGTATGGATCATTGT
Organism: Aplodontia rufa; assembly: GCA_004027875.1. Taxonomy (NCBI): domain Eukaryota; kingdom Metazoa; phylum Chordata; class Mammalia; order Rodentia; family Aplodontiidae; genus Aplodontia; species Aplodontia rufa. The sequence goes on from PVKS010004661.1 coordinate 28,670, forward strand.
TCACTAGTTTGCATACAGATATGTAATGGCTTAAGAAGCATTATGTGTTAAAAGGACTATAGGTTCTTCCCAACATTGCAATTGTGTCCTGTCCAATATCAATATTCCACATACATGCAACTCTATTTCTATAGACTTTCCATTCTGTTCCACCGATTTATTTTACCATTGTCTTGATTAATGTAACTCTACAAAAAATATTAAGAACAAATATTAAGAACAAATATTAATAAACAAATAGTTTATTTTGTTATTGAATGGATATACTTTTGGTTGTTCTAAGTTCTTTGCATATCAAAAATACTCCAAAATGATCTAAAATTATTTTCCAATGTTTAAAAAAGAAAACTTATTGGAAATTTTATTGCAATTACATTGAATATATGCAGCAATTTGGGGAGGATTCACATGTTAATAATATTAAATCTTCCACCTCATGCACATGGAATATATCTCTATTATCTTCAATTTCTCAGTTATTTTTTGAAGTAATCAATACATAGATCATTCACATCTCTTATCAGATTTATCTCTCCAAGCATTTCTTTTTCTTAAACTATTTTTAATAGTATTTTTGTTTAACGTTATTTTCCAGTTGTTTATGCAAAAATAAGATTCCTTCATATTCACTTAGTCTTCTCAAATAGTTTTTTCTTGCTACTACAGCTTATGGCATTGCTTTTTAAGCTGACTTCTGCTTGTTTGTAGATACTATATAGAATGTCATAGATTTTCTTTTCTTTTTCAATGCTGAAGATTAAACCCAATGCCTCATGCATGCTAGATAAGAGTTCTACCACTGAACTATACAGCCAGGCCCAGGATATCATTGATTCTTGCATGCTGATCTCGTATCCTACAACTTTGCTAACTTATTGTATCAGTTTTATTCTTTTCCAATTTTCTACTTAGATAATTATATTACCTTCAAATAAAGACAGTTTTATTTAATGTGCTTTATTTAGAATGCCCTTTATTCAGTCTAAATGTCCATTTTCCCCTCTAATGATTATAAAGCACAAAGCCTTCACTACAATATAAAAAGTATTGAAAGAAGACATTCTTATTTTAGTCCTGATCATTTAGTGTTTCATCTTCTTACTATACCCTGCCTTATATAACACAATACCACAGACTGGGTGGCTTAAATGTCACTTATTTCTGACCATTCTGGGTACTGGAAAGTTCAGTATCAAGGTATCATCAGGGAAGATTCTATGTTTAGTGAGAGGCCTCTTCTTGAGTTATAAATCACCATCTTCTCAGTATATCCTCACATGAAGTAGAGGGCTCTGGTCCCTTTCTATACTAGTAACTACACTAATTTATTATGGAGGTTCCACCTTCATGACCTCAAATTAAACCTAATTGCTTCTCAAAGGTTCTATCTAATAATAATATTATTACACACGGATTAGGCCTCAAAATGCAGACTTGGGGTGGATAAAAACATGAAGACCATACTAAATTTAAATATAATGTTAGCTGTAGAATCCCTTAACAAATTGAGGAACTTGCCATCTATTTTCGTAGTTTCTTAGCTTACCAAGAATGGATGTGGGACTGGAGTGGTGGCTCCAGGGTTACGGTGCTTGCCTGGCATGCATATGGATGCGTATTTGAATCCCAGCACCACATACACCATGAGGTGTCAGAGCAACCAAAGTCACATGAATAACTAAACAAAATTGATTCTCTCATTTTCCCTCTCTCCCTCTTTAAAAAAAAAAAGAATGGATGTTGCCTTTTATTAAGTGATTATTTTTTCCCATGTGTGGAAGATTTTAATTATTTTCATTTTTAGTTTGCTAGCACGGTGTAGTCACTTATTGATTTTCAACTATTAAACCAACCTTACATTTCTATGATAAATCTTGCTTGACCATGATTCATTATATTATATTATTAGATTTGGTTTTCTAAAATTATGTTAAGTATTTTTGCATCTATGTGCAAATGATATGTTCATAATTTTCTTACAATGCATTTTGTCTTAACAAAATTTTAATTTTGGTTGATAATTATACATATTTACAGGTTATAGTATAATATTTCAGTATGTATATACACATACTGTGTAATAATAAGATTAAGGTAATTGACAAATTCATCACCTTAAATATTTATCATTTCTTTGTATTAGGAATATGAAAATTTTCTTTGCTAGCCATTATGAAATATAAAATTAATTATTGTTAATCAGAGTTTCCTTACTGTGTTAAAGACATTAGCAGCTTTTTCTCCTATACAATCATACCACTATATCTACTTACCGTACTCTCTCCTTCAACGTATCACCTGCACAGTCCTTCCCATTCTCCGGAAACCACTATTCTACTCTCTACTTCAGTTTCCCTCATCAGTGTTTTAAAATTTTCATTGTAGAGATTGTTCACCCCCTTGATAAAATTTATTCCTTGGTATTTTCTTTTGTTATTTTGTAGCTTTGGTGAGTGGGTTGCTTTTTTCTTTCTTTCAGAGACAGTTCATTCTTGGGTGTAAAAAACCCTACTTTTTCATGTATTGCTTTTGTATGTTGATGCAGTATCTTGTTTGTCAATTCTAATAGTTTTTTGGAGGAGACTTTGTATTTGTCAATATATAAAATCATGTCATCTGTAAACAGTGATAAAATTTGACCTTCTTTCCTATTTGGATCCCTTATTTCTTTCTTTTCCTTAGTCTCTGTCACGTTGAGTAACAGCAGGGAAAGTGGACTCCTTGTCTTGTTCCTGTTCTTAGAGGAACTGATTTCAGCTTTTCCCCTTCACTGCGATGCTGGATGTGGGTTTGTCAGCTATCCACTTTGGTATGTTATATACAGTCCTTTTATACTTAATTTGTTCATTTTTTTATCTTAAAGAGATCTGGATTTTATAGAGTCTTTTTTCTACATCTACTGATATGAGCATATGACTTTCGTCCTTCATTTTTGTTAATGTGATGTAGTGTATTTATTGATTTGTGCACACCAGGCCTTTCTTGCATTCCTAGAATAATCCCATTTGGTCATGGTGAACGATCACTTTTTGTGTGCTATAAGATTCAATTTTTTGTTTTTTGTTCAGAATATCTGTAGTTTTCATTTCTGTTGTATTTCTTGTCTGGTTTGGATATCTAAGCAGTGTTTTCCTCGTGGTGATAAGTTTCTCTTTCAGTTTTTTTGAACAGTTTGAGAATATTTATTCATTCTTTTTAAAAGTTTGATTAAAACTTTTAAAATCTCCAGGACTGCTCATCCTGGAGAATATTACTTTTTGAGAATAATACTTTTGAGGAAAATATTACTGATTTAATCTCATTACTTGTTACTTTCTATATGGTTATGGTTCAATTCTGTTGTTATATGTGTCTAGGAATTTATTAATTTCTTCTATTTTTTAATTAGTTGGTGCATAGTTGCTACTAATGGTTTTTGCATTTCTGTGGAATTTCTGTCAATATCTCCTTTGGTTTTCTAATTTTATTTATTTGCCACTTTCTCTCTTAGTATATTTAAAGTCTGGCACTTTATGTTTTAAAAAAATTTTTTTTTGTTTCTTTCATCTTCTGTACTTTTTAGTCTCATTTTCATTTATTTTTACTCTGATTTTTATAATTTTATAATTTATAATTTTGAAATTGGTTTGTTCCTGATATTCTAGGTCCTTCTATTATAAGGTTCAACTGTTTATTTAAAATCTGTATTTTTGGTGTAGGTACTTACTGCTATAGACTTGTCTTTTAGTATCATTTTACTCTATCCCTTAGGTTTTGGTATGTTTTATTTCCATTCTTTCATTCAATTCAAGAAAAATTTAATTTTCTTTATAATTTCTTTATTTGTTCATTAATTATTCAGAATCATAATTACTTTCCATGTGTTTGGACATTGTCTCCAATTTTTTCTTATTATTAATTTCTGGTTTTATTTAATGTACTCAAAGAAGATGTATATAATTTCAATTTTTAAAATTAGTCTAAAATTTCTTGAATTATGATTTGTGACCTAACATGTGGTCTATCTTGAGGAATGTTCTGTCTGATGACAATAAGAATGAGGGTTCCATAGGTGTTGGATGAAATGTTCTATAATGTCTGTGGTATATAGTATAGTTTATTTCAATTTTTCTTTATTGATTTTCCATCAAGATGACCTGAGCACTGGTGAATATGGGGCATTATTAACTTGGAATCCATCACTGCCTTTAGATTTAATAATATTTGCTTTATCAAGCTAGGTGGTCCAGTGTTATATGTATATATATTTTCAATTGATATAACCTCTTGCTCAACTGATCAATTTTCATTATATAGGAGCATTTATATTTTTACAATTTTGCTTATAGTTTGTTTTATCTGATATGAGCATAGCTACTCCTATTTGTTTCTGGTTTTCATTTGTGTAGAAACCAAATGTATCTCTCCTTGAAAGATGAGTCTCTTGCAGCCAGCCTATAATTGAGATTCTTTTTTGTTTTTACCCCATTCAGCCAGTCTATTCTTTTTTAAGAAATTAAAAACCCATTAACATTCAATAGCATCATTATTGTTGTTGTTGTTGTTTTTAAAGATAGAGAGAGAAAGAGAATCAATTTTATTTATTTTTTCATCTGGCCTTTGTTTCTATGACATTTAGTTGTGTACGTAGCACCCAGTTCCCTGCACATGCCAGGCAAGTGCTCCAACCCTCAATATTATTATTGATAGTTAACAAAATACTTATGTTATTTTTTTTTAATTTTTGTTATTAGGGAATAGAGTTATTGTACAATCATAAATATGTACAAAGTAACAATGTAATATGCATTTGCTCCTAAACCAGTTTTCCCCACATTGCCCATACCCTACTCTTTGATTCTTCTATATTTTGCCCCTACAACCAGTATATTTAGATTGTGATTTTTCCAAAATTAAATGATTATATAAGCATTATTTGGATTCTTGGGGGAAGGTAAAGAGTATGCCACATTGTTGATTATTGCCCTAGATCCCTCCCTATCTTCCCTCCCTCTTTCCTCCCAACATCTCTATGGTTCCGCCAGATTATGCCTTGCTATGCCTTAGCTGGGTCTAATCCTTACGTTATTTTTAACTCCTTTATAGCTGTTTTGTAGTCCATGGTTCTTTTCTATGGAGAAATCTGCTGTTACTCCTTTTTATGTTACTCAACCCTTTTTCTTGATGCTTTTGAAATTCTTTGTCTTTGTCTTTGACAGCTTAAATATACTGTACCTTGGAGAAGTCTTCTCAGGGTTGGGTCTAGTCAGAATTTTTTGAGCTTCCTGGGTTTGGATGTTCATACCTTTCACAAACCCTGGAAGTTTTAAATTTTTATTTTGTGAAATATGCTTTCTGTGCTTTTTCCTCTTTCTCTCTCCTCCCTTGGAACTCTGGTAATGCAAATATTTGTATGCCTAATGGGTTCCCATTCACCTGTAAAATTTCTTTCTTTTGGTTTTTATTCTTGTTCTCTCATAATGAATTAATTTACCTTGTTTTAATCAAGTTACCTATGCTGTTTTCTACCCTATTACAAATTCCATGAATATTGTTCTTTGTGTTCATGGATTAGGAACAATTTTAGTGAAAAGCAATGAGTACAATGAAATTGCTGCTTATTTTGCTTTGGTTAAACAAACAGACTAAAAATGCTGATCAATGAGTATAACATTGGAGTTATATAAGATTAAGAAGTTGTAGTGTGCTATTTTATGATAGGGTGACTATAGACAATGATTCTGTTCTATGTATTTAAAAAATATCTAAAAGAAAGAATTTAAAATATTTTTGCCATAAAGAAGTGAGAAATATTTGAGGAGATAGACATGTTTAACCTGATGACATAGTGTATACTTGAATCAAAAATCACAGGTAACACATTAATTTGAACAATTGTTTGTTTATATCTGTAAGTTCAAATGTAAATTTAACTTTTAAAAAATAAAATTTTGGAGAAAGCTGATTAATGAATGTTTGTAACAAATTCATCCCAAATTCTGTTCTTTTCTCTTCCATACTAATATTATGTAATTTTTCACTAAGTACATAGCTTCCAAGAAAGAAAAGTGGTTTTTCTATACCTGTTGTATATAGTGAATATGTGTCTAAGGTCTGGTCAACTAATATATACAGACAGCAGACCAGTTCCACTTCTGAAATTGTTCTTGACACATTATTAATTTTTTTTGCCTTATAATGACTGGAAAGGAGATATAATGCTTTGAAATTTTCCAACTAGCAATCTTGATCCATAAAGTGATAGCAAATATTAAAGTAGTGCCTGGTGGGGCAATACAATTAAAAAATCCCCTGCTTCTTTGATACCATGAATCATGAATCTAGCTTTTTAGGTTCACAAAGATTTCTTGAAGTGAGATATTAAATTAATTTTTCAAGACATATGTTATTCTTTTTTGTGTTTCTTACTGCTAAACCAAACATGACATTATACCTACACGAATAGGGAAGATTAGTCATATGTAAATATTACAATCTTGTTTCCTAATTATGAAATATTACAAGCATTCATAAAAGAATATAAAAGTACTTTCATATCAAATATTATTTTCTTAGATTTCAGGAGAAAATACACATGTATCTTCTCTTATCCCCTACTGTGCTCTTCTACATGGCAATAAACATACTTCTGAATTTAATGTACAGATTCCAAATCACAGTGCAAATTGATTATAAATTAGATATATATTTTACTTTCTATAAGATATCTTATCTTACTGTAAGATGAAAAACTATTTTCCATTTTTCTCTAAATATTTAAATTTTACTTTTCACATGTAGATCTTTTACAAACTGTGGATTTGTCATATATTACAGGAGGTGGGAATCAAGCTTCTTTTCTTGTTGGATAAATAAATTTCCCATGACTATTTTTTTCTAAATTCAGTTTTCCCCACAGATTAGTATTTCTATATTTTTAAAATATATCATGATTCCAAGTATTCATAGATATATCACTGAGCTCTCTTTTAAATTATTTATCAGATGTGTACTTAAGACTATACCAACTTACCTGTTTTATTTTCACAATGAATTTTGATACTTTGTAGTGAGTCTCCCTTTTTAGGGATTGTATTCCTTGGATTTTCTTGGATTTTCTCTTTTGATAATAAAAATAATCCATTCCTTGGATTTTCTCTTTTGATAATAAAAATAAGCTTTTTGAGGGTTTGTGAAAATTCTATTAATATTTTTATTAGAATTGCAAGGAATTGTCATACAAATTGTTAATTTGTATGACAGTGATATCTTTATGACATTTATTCTTTAAGTATGTTAACATTCTATAGTTTTCCTTTTGTTTAGATATAATTTTATACATGCCAGTGAAGTTTTTATTTATCAATGTTTTTGATAAAGTTTTCTTTATCAATTCTATTATTTGTAGATGTTTTATGATAATTTATGTATAAACATTTTCCATAAAAATTGCACATTTTTCCATTTGTTTCTTGATAAACACTTAATTCTTGCTCAGTGTTCTTGAGTCTAGAAAATTTCAACCAACATATTATTCTTCCAGTTGTAAATTTACATGAATTTTCAGCTTGCAAATATTTGCTTCACTCTATAATATATCTTATCACCTTTTTAGAGTACTTTGCATAGCAAAAACTTTTCATTCTGTAAAGTCTAATTTGTTAATTTTTCCTTTTATGGATCATTCTTATGTCTAAGAACTTGACTCCCAGTTCTAAGTCCCAGAAATTTTCTCTATTGTTTTCTTCTGAAAAGTAATAGTTTTTCATTTAAGTCTTTGATACATACTAATCTATGATACAAATAAATACAGATAAATTTGTTTTATGAGTGAAATTTAAGTCACTCTTCATGACCTGTGGATATCCAATAACACTGGTAGTATTTATTTTGTTGGGCACTGGTCTGTCATTAGCTACTCTTGTTATATCTGACAGTAGAAGTCTTATTCTGGTTGCTTAGTTTATTTGCTCAATCCTTGGTTTTATAATTTCAGTTTTGTATCCCAATATTTAACATTGATTTCTGCCCAGTTCTTTTAATTTTTGTTTATTGATTTAAAAAAGAGTTTCTCTTTAGATCTATTCTCTGATGTCTGCCTTCCAAGAACACGAGGAAAAATTACCATGTAAAGAAATTAGTACCAACTCCTAGTTGCTACCCACCTGAACACAAAATTTTACTTTTAGGTTCTGAATCATTTATATGTGTATTTTCTCTTCTATTTTATGACTAAATGAGCACTCATATCATCAGATATCATTATAACATTTGTACCCTTAACATAAAAGTTAAAACTGTACTCTATAATTCTTTATACGCTTAATAATTCTAGGAAAGATATAAATAGATAACATTACTAGATAAATAATTAATTGCCTGAGAAATATGCTTATGGGTTCTGTCTAAAAAATCTAATATACAAAATTGTATTTACCCATCATAATCTTCATTGATTCCAGCAAATTGAACTGGGTGACACTGTATAAAAATTACAAATGCAAGAAATATAACTGACAAAAGAGATGTAACAATTATAAATCTCATAAGGGCTTTACAAGACATTTGTAACTTGGACACAATAACACCTCCCAGAAGCTGGCCAAGTGCACATCCTGGAATTAAAATAACCCCTAAAAAAGGAGAAAGAGAAAAATATTGTTAAAAAACATAAATGTTTAATCCTATTGTCAAATATATCAAAAAATAACAAGGGATGATAGGAAGGGAGGAGAAGGGGAAATGTTAGAACTGAGGTAAAGCAAGGTACATTCCAAGCATTTATAAGTATGTCACTATATATACTACAGTCATATATACAAAAAAATGTTCTCCATAGGTGTAAGAATTTTGTCACTGTACTTGGGTTTTTTAGGAAAAATATGAGACCTAGAAGAAGGGTAAGGGATGCGGGGGCACGGGAGAAGGGAAGTAAGTAGAGGAGTGTGGAGGGGGCGGATATTGAAAAAATTGTATTGCTGAACTGTGTGCATCCAGGATATGATGACAAATCCCATCATTATGTACAACTATAATTCATTAATAAAAATAAATAAATTTAAAAAAAAATAAGCAGGTGGTATTACAGAAAATTCATTCATTGATAAATTCCCCTGTGTTCTAATATACATCAAGAATAGGTTTAAATTAAAAGACAGAGAAAAGAGCTAAAGGCATGATAAGTATTGCAACAAACCTGAACCTTATGAAGGATACAAAATTTTGAGTATGGCTGAAGTAATTTTGAGTAATGGACTTTTGAACAATATGGTACATTTTGCTCCTACATAGTAATACCAGCTAAGATATACCACAAACTTAATTTATGCCAAACTGAAGTTGGGAGCACTCTTATTGAAAACTAATATTAGCTATGCTCTGGGTTTAGGTACTGTTTCAAGAGGTATGATTAAAAACAACAGGAGATCTCAAACAGAGATTTGTGAGCAATAATTGAAACAAGCTACCCATGGGATCTATAAATGGATATGCAATATTGACAATGTCAAAACAAAGTGGGACTCTATAATGGCCATAATAAGATATGATCTTCCATTTATTCATAAAAATTAGGTAAAGGGCAAAACACAAGAAAGAGGAGAAAAAGGGGAAATGGAGGAGAAAGAAATACGGTTAGAAAATTATCAGATAAATAGTACATCAGATAAATATATACATTGATGAAATTCTCTCTGCTACAAATATATAGCAATGGTAGATTTAAACAGTAACATAGTAAGAGAATTTTAATACCAAAAGACATAAAAACCATTAATGTCAGATTAAATTTATGTCATAGAAGGTTTGAAAATGACTGAAAAATAGTAAACAATTTCAGAAGGTTCAAAAAGGTAAATAACATAAAAAAGAAGTAAATCAAATGGGGAAGAAATAAAATAGGTGGATAAAAAGGAAAAAAATTTGAAGATCTGGATTAAGAAACATAATTGTTCAAATAAAAATTCCAGTAGAGATGGTGGAATAGACAACCAGCAATGGTTTATTCCTCCGTAGGATGGAAACAAAGCAACAGGTGTGTAATTACTCATGGAGGTAAGAGGCTAAGGGTTAGCACTGGAAACTGATGGAACCAATAATGAAACTTAGTAGATTCCAAGAGTAAGGAAAATAACAAAACAAGAAAAGTGGAATATCCCAGCTCCTGGAAACTGTCACCTAGGTTGGGGGGAAAGACAGTCTTCCCTTAATGGGGGCAGAGATAAAAGAGAAAGAGTGTGGCCCAGAAAGCCACACTTTGCAAACAGATTAAATAAATGGTGATCTGAAATCTACATAAAAATCAATCTTTAAAGAATTGTACCTCTCAGCAAAACTGTAAGAGTGCTATAAGCAGGAATCATCTTAAGGAAATTCCTGTTGTTAAGTATGGTTATGGTTTGGATGTGAGCTGTCCCCCAAAAGTTCATGTATAAGATATTGCAAGAAGGCTTAGAGGTGAAATGATTGGGTCATAAGAGCCTTAGTCCAATCACAGAATTAATCCTCTGATCAGTATTAACTGGGTATTATTGGGGGCATGCTTTTGGGGTATATATTTTGTATCTGGTGAGTGGAGTCTCTCTCTCTGCTTTCAGAACATCATGTGAGCCACTTCCCTCCACTACACTCTTCCACCATGATGTTCTGCCTCACTGTGAGCCTTGAGGAACCAAGCCAGCTTTCTGTGGACTAAGGCCTCTGAAGCTGTGAGCCCCTAAATAAATTTTCCTCCTTAATGTTGTTCTTGTTAGGTCTTACTCATAGCAGTGAAAAAGCTGTCTAAAACAAAGACTGACTTGCTCTTGGGATCAAAACCTAGCATAATCACATCTGAGTGTCCCCTTGGACATCTGGCCACTTTGGGTAGATGACAGCCACACAGGAAAGTTATAGCTTGGAGGAGTATCCTTGACACAAATGCACTGAGAGATTTATTCTAAGGGGAGCACAGGCTGCAACAGAAAGGAGAGTGGAGGGTATAGCTGCTCAACATTGCTGTCCTCTGTGACAAGAAGCAACACCGAACACAACTGGTATTGATTCCAGTGGGAACCAAGTCTGAAGGTGCCAGGACCAGTGCTAGAACGTGACTCAGTTTCTGGAACCCTTCCCCAAACAGAAATTGGTACCGTTCAATTACCCCTACAATACTTGTAGGCTCTCCAGGGATCAACCATGGCTTGGACGCTTGCCATGCCCCCAGGCACACATACTAAAACCCTTCAGGGCTAATATGTGTTTGCCAGTGCAGTCCACATTCCCCCGAAATTCATTTGATGAAAAAGTCTTGCTGTAATCAGGAAATTTGCCATGCCTCTGGGTGCATGCACAGACTTAAACTCTCCAGAGAAAACACATGCCCTGTGGGGTTCACATTCCATCAAAACTCAGTGACAAGGGCTCACTGCAGCTTGGACATCAGCCATGCCCCCAGATGCACAAACTAAAAGCCTCTAGAGAGAAAATACCCTGGGTGGGGTCAACATTTTCTTAACATGTTAATTCAGGGTCAGCCTGCCTCAGCTAGTTTGTCAGGACCTAAGAGGAATTAAAAATGAGCTGAAGCTACAACCTATTACCCACCTTTAAATCTAGCAGATTACAATCAGAAAAACTAGAGAGGCATTTCAAATCACCTTAGTGAGGAGGAATTTTTTACTTTTTTATCCTCTGTCTGTTCTTTTTTGTGATGACAACTTTTTCATTTTTTTCTTATTTTTATTCTTTATCTGGATTTTCTCTTTTCCTTCTTACTTTCTCTTTTTTCCTTTCACTTTTTATTTCTTTAGAAACTTTTTTAAAGAGAGAGATGGGAAATGGGAGGGAGAGTGAAAGAGAGAATCAATTTTATTCAGTTTTTCATGTGACTTTTACTGCTCCAACACTTTGTTGTATACATGGTGCTAGGGTTCAAACCTGGGTCCTTGTTCATGCCAGGCAAATGTCACAACCACTGGGTCACTGTTCCAGACCATCATTTTTTAATTTCTATTTCTGTTTTTTTCTCTTCATTCTCTTTCCCATTTTTATTTATTTTTTATTTTTTTACGTGTGTGTGTGCGTGTGTGTGTGTGTGTGTGTGTGTGCATGTGTGTCAGTGTTTCCAGTGCTATGGCTTAAGCCCAGGGATTCATGCACACAGGGCACGTGTTCTGCCTCTGAGCTACACTCTCAGATCAGATGAGAGGAATTAAACAGAGCTTCAGCACTGAAAGCCCAGAGGACACTTCTATTTAGAGAAAAGGGGAGGCACGAGCTTCCAGTTGTCAAGCTGTCCCCAGATGGTCACAGATGGAAGCTTCAGTCTGGCCTCTGAGCAGATAACTGCCATATTAGCAGCCTACAAGGAAAACAAAGTGCTGAATGGCACTGCATCTAAGTGGATCCTCTATATTGGTTGCAACCACACCAGGTCAGAGTGCACAGAGCTGATAAGTGTGAAATGAGTTCCACAAAGGGGGAGATATAATTCTAGCACCTTTCTCTCCCTTAAAGCACCTACATTTATTAAAGTCTCCATTCACAGGACAAGAGTTCTAGGCCTCTCAACACAACTGGAGCAACCAGCATCAGAATCACTTTAAGCAGAACTATTATAAGCAGTGCCTATGTAATTCCTAACACCTAATAGGGGCTACCCACAATAGGAGTAATAGATGTACTGAGGGTTACCTACACCATATCTGCCTGAAGAACCAGAGTGTCCCTGCTCTTTCAAAACTTGCAGAGATACAATATATTCTGAACTCAAGCAAAAAGGTGGAACTGCAGACTACTAGTACAGCCACTCTGGAAAGCAGTGTGGAGACGCCTCAAAAAATAAGGGATGGATCCACAGTACAACCCAGGTATTCCTCTTTTTGGGGTTTTTTCCCCAGAAGAATTAGAATCAGCACATTACAGTGACACAGCATAATCAATGTCATTGCAGGTCAATTTACAATAGCTAAATTATGGAAATCAACCCAGATGCCCTTCACTGGATGAATGGATCCAAAGCTGTGGTACATATACAATGAAGTTCTACCCAGCTATTAGAAATAATGATTTTGCAGCCTTCAGAGGTAAATGGATTGGAATGGAAGAAACTATGCTGAGCAAAATTAGCCAAACCCAGAGACTCAAGGGCCGAATGTTTTCCCTCATTTGTGGAGGCTAGAGCAAAACCCAGGCTTAGCTGAATGGTAGTCAAGCTCACATTCTAGACTCACCAAAGTTGAAGCAACATATAATTTAGGGGAACCATTGATATATAGGAACAGGAGGAGGGAAGAGGAGGGAGGGAGGAGAGATAGGGAGGATCTAGGGGGGAATCAACAATGTAGCTTACTCTTTAATTCTCTGAGAAGACAAACAATACTTACACAATCATTTAATTCTGGAAAATGTACACACACACACACACACACACACATATATATATATATATAGAGAGAGAGAAATTAATATCTGTTATGGGGTGAATACAGAAGAGTCAAGAGACTGGGGTGTGAGTGATGTGGGGGTGATTCTGGATTAGGATTAGGGGCGTATCATATTGTTTGTTGACTATATATGATCTATGATTGTACAACAACTCAACTCCTCAATAAATTTTTTTAAAAAAAAAAGCTAGAGAAACTAAAGTAGGGAGTCTAGTTTGAAATTAACTTGAGTACTCAAAAAATAAAAATCAAAGTACCTGAAGTCATATAAGCAAAACAAAGCCACATACTATGATAGACAAACAGAAGTGGAAGAGATGTCCATCCAAATAGATGCTAAAATGTCAACATAGAAACATGAGAACGAAGAAAAAACAACGGACTATGCCATCTTTTAAAGTTCATAATTATATAAAAACAAATTCCTAAGGTATTTGTTTTAGTCAGCTTTTTGCTGCTGTGTCCCAAGACCTGACTTATCCTTGGGGTTCATGGTTTTCAGAGGTCTTAGTCCACATGAGGCTGGCTCCTTTCTTTTCTTTTTTTTTTTTTTCAGGGCTGAGGACTGAACCTGGGGCCTTGTGCGTGCTAGGCAAGTGCTCTGCCACTGAGCTAAATCCCCAACCCCCTGGCTCCTTTCTTTGGGGCTCAAGCTGAGACTGCACATCATGGCAGCAAGAACGGCTCTAGAGAGCAGGAGGCACAAGGCATCACATTAAGAAGCAGAGCAGAGCAGAGAGAGAGAGCTACTCCATGGCAGGTATAGAACACATACCTCAAAGGCATGCCTACAATGACCCACCTTCTCCAGCCAAACCCTACCAGCCTACAGTTGCCAGTTAATATGAGGATTAACTCACTGATTGAGCTAAGCCTTTCATAACCCAATCATTTTACCTTAGCCTTCCAGAATTGTCACACATGAGCTTTTGGGAGACACTTCACATTCAAACCATAGCAGTATCAAAGTAGTTGAAATTCTGGATAAAGCATTCAAAAAGTTATTCCTTTAGAAAGTCAATGTATTCTGAGAGAATACACATAGGCAACTGATTGAATTAAAGAAGACGATGCAGGATGTGAATGAAATTTTTAGTAAAATGATAGAGATTATGACAAAACCACACAAAAGTCTTGGTAATGTAATTCAAATAAAAATACTCAGTTGAAAGTCTTACAAATAGACTAGAGCACATGGATGGAAGAATATCAGAACTTGATGACATATCACATTCCGAGAGTGCTAAATGAAAAAATAAGGAAGAATAAACAGAACATACATGTTAGAAGACCAAAATATATATAATCAGGATAAAGAAGGTAGCAAAGAAAACTTACTCAAGGAAATACTGGCAGAAATTTTCACAAATCTTGGGATTTTCACAAATTTTGGGAAAGATAAGGGCACTAAAGTATTGAGTAATTTAGAAACTTAAATGACCAAAAAAGAAGCTGTTTTTGGTATATTATAAAGTGCCAAAGGTACAGGACAAGGACAGAACAACAAAGTTTTCAACAGAGAAGCACCAGATCACATTTAAAGGCAAAGGCATTAGACTAAAATCAGATTTCTTGGCAGAAACTCTAAAGGTCAGGAGGGCATAAAATGTATATTTAAAGTTCTTGAAGAAAAAACTGAAAGAATGAAAAGAAAAGAAAATGCCAACCAAGATTGCTATATCCAGCATGATCATCCTTCAGAACCAAGAAGAAATAAATACCTTTCAAGAAAAGCATAAATGAAAGGAACTCATGAATACTGCCAGATTTACAAAAGGTATTTAAGAGATTTCTTTCTACATCCAGAAAAGGAATAAAGAAGGGCAAAACGATGAAAGCGTATGTAAAAGAATAAATTCCGCTAGAAGACTAGAAATACAAATGAGAAATAGGAAAAAATAAAACATTATCAATTCAATAAATTATCCAATTTCTGAAATAAAAAATGAATAACAAATGAGCAAAATATATTCAAAACAACCTCAAGAAAAGCAAGAAAATGAAAATAAGAATAATAAACCTAAATGCAAATGGTCTTAGTTTGTTAAATGGAAGACACAACCTGACTGGGTAAATTCAAAAGCTGGAACCAAATATATGCTGCCTACAAATAATTCATCTCACCCACAAAGGCAAAAAGATTAAAAGTGAGAATGAAAAATGATATTCTAAACAAATGAAATTTGAAAGCAAGCGGTTGTAGTTATATCTGAGAAAATGGACTTTAAAATATTGATCAAGGGAAAAAAGGTCATCAAAAATACATAATAATAAACATACCAAATGTTGGAGTACATAATATTGTAGAATAAACACTACTAGACATAAAAGGAGAGATAGTCCCCAAAGCAATAATATTCTCACTAATAGATATCTCACTAGATAAAAAAATCAACAAAGAAACAACAAAGTTAAATTACACAATGGATTAAATGGAATTTGATCTTCAGAACTTTCCATCCAACAGCAATAGAATACATGTTTGTTTCTTTAATATATGGAAATTTTTCCAAAGTAGAACATATGTCAGGCCACAAAGAAAACCTTAACAAATGGAAAATGTTGAAATAATTGCTTGTATTTTATCATATCATAAAGAAATCAAACAAGAAATCAAAATTTAGAGAAACAGTAGAAATTATCAGAATGCATGAAATTGAAGAGCACACTAATGAATAGTGGAGAATAAAGAACTCAGAAATTTAAAAATTCCTTGAATCAAGTAAAAATGGAAACATAGCATACCAGAACATGTGGGGTATGGCAAAAGCAGTACTAAGAAGGAATTTTATAGCAATAAGGGCCAACATTAAAAATGATAAAATTCAAATACAAAACCTGACAATGCATCTCAAGACCTTTGAAAGACAATAACAAAACAAAATCAGCAAGAGGAAAGTAATAATAAAGATCAAAACAGAACTAAATGGAAGAGAGACTAAAGGAACAATATAAAAGATCAATGAAACAAGGAGATGTGTCTTGGAAAAGCTATAGAAAATTAACAAACCATTTGCTAAACTAGCCAAATGACAACTAGAGAGAAGACCCAAAAAGAGAGACAAAAAAGGAAGCATTATGACACACACCAAGGAAATTCAAAGAATAATTAGGGAATATTTTGAAAATTACATGTGAATGTTAGAAAATATAGAAAAAATGAACAAATTTCTAACCACATATGGCAAACCAAAATTGAACCAAGAAGGTATAAAAAATTGAAATAGATCAATAACAAGTACTGATAATGAATCAGTAATATAACCCATAATTGGCCAAAATCACTGCTGAATTTTATTAGACTTTTAAGGAAGAACTAACACCAATGTTCCTCAAACTATTCCATTTTAGTCCATTCAAATTATTAATCCATAAAATAGGTTAATCCACTGATAAGGTCAGAATTCTCATAATTCAATTCTTCTCTCTTCTAAACATTGTTGCATCACCTAACACATGAGCTTTAGGGGAACTCTCAGATCAATACTCTAATAAAAATCACAGAGTTGAAAATTCAATAATCCACATAAATTTGGATCAAATTTTAAGTGAAATATTTTCATAGTATACATACAAGTACACAAATAATAATTGTTCACATTTATGAATTCTCAAATTGAAAATATCTATATAATCACCATATAATAAAAAATGGAACATTATCAGAAACCCATAGACTCTTTAATGCAATCTTTAAAAACTGGTTCAGCTGGGTGCATTGGTGCATACCTCTAATCCCAGTGACTCAGAGGCTGAGATAGGATTGTGAGTTCAAAGCCAAAACTCAGAAAATTAGTGAGGCCATTTGCAACTTAGCAAAATCCTGTCTCAAAATAAAATATAAAAAGGGCTGTGTATGTGGCTCAGAGATTAAGCACCCATGGGTTCAATCCCAGTTACAAAAAAAAAAAATGGTTCATGTGGTAAGCATACATTTTTGTTTTATTCAGTCTACATCATGGTTGAAATTTTTACTACTTTTTTTTATTGGTACTGGTATTGAACCCAGGGGCACTTTACCACTGAGCTATATCCCTCCCCAGTTCTTTTTGATTTTAAATTTTGAGACATGTTCTTACTAAGTTGCTGAAGCTGGTCTTAAATTTGTGATCATCCTGCCTTACTATCTCTTCAGTAGCTGGGATTAAAGTCATGAATATCTTCCCCCAGTATAATCCATTTATTTTTATGTAACCTAGAGGAAGATGGCAGAGTAGAATTAGGCAGAAAATTTCAAGTCCTCCCTAGTCTAGAATCAAAGCAATGAGTGAACAGCTGATGAGAGAGGTGGGTGACAGAGGGAATGCACTAAACACAATGTTAGTCAAGAGATTTGGAGGTACTCGATAATTCTGCTTCTTGGTATGGAAAACAGGAAAGAATTTGCTAATCCAAAATCCTGATCAGGGCAGGTCAGCGGAGTATGGTAACAAAATGAGAAAGAGGAAGAGGCAAAGCTGACAAACTTACATTGCCAACAGTGGTAGAAAGTCAGAACATATTAAGCTGGGGCAGGAGCTACAAAGCCATTTAGTGAGTAACAGCACACTGATTATCCCAAATTGTTGTTGAAAACTGGGCTATGCAGCCATTTTGAAGAGACCGCACCTAAGCCTACCTTACTAGAAAGAATTAAATTTAATCAGCTTCATTCCATCTATAGACAGCAGCAAACACTATTGTAAAGAACAGCATTGAAATGCACTGAGTAATGTGGGTGCAAGGATCATTGATATCTGAAGGTTGCCATTGCTCCCTCCTACATCACTTTCAAGGGGAGTGGGGTGCAGTGGAACAGAGAGCAAGCCACTCTCAGGGAGTGCAGCACCTAGGGAGCAATTGCCCCAGCGGCTAGCCATAATTGTACAAACCACAGTAGATGCTGTGCCTGTGCCCCAGCTGTGTGCATGCCCTAGAGTTGCAAGCTTCTGTCCACTGTACCCAGATGAAGGCCAGCAACAGTGTGCCCTGACAAGTAGTCCACTCCCAACCCCCATGTCCTGGTTGTGGCCCCTTCATCACAGAAGTGGCCTGCAGATGAACATCCCACAGACCAGCCACTGCCAAGAGCACCCAGAAGTGGGCCTGCCATTGTGCATTCCAGGCAGTTGCTAGAAATCACCCATGGCCTATCAGTGCCACTCGTACCACAGAGGCAGCTCACAGATACATGCTCTTCAGACACCAGCCATCTTTGAACACCTCCAGATGCACCTGCCCAGCTGGAGGTAGCCATCCCACAACTCTCACAGGCAACCCAAAGCCACTACCACTGGACTGCCACACCTCAACCATACCTTATAAACTCTGAAATCTACTCAGGCAAGTTCGTAGCTGTCTTGACAGCTCCGGGGGGGGGGAGCATTTCCACAAGTGGGCACACAAGACTGCATCCCCAAACAGGGAGAGACCTGGCTGACAGACCACAGACAATTAGGGGCTGTTTCTTCTGACCCACAAGAAAGCTATTTGGTATGCAGACACACCAAAGAATGGAGGGGCCGCCTAGATTTGCACCAGAGGTGGATTGGTGAGGTTATTACATGCATGCCCACAGAAAGGGAAAGCTGAGGAAGCTGGGCAATTGCAAAGGCTCACCAACTGATGGCACTCTACTTGCTATCTTGGACATTACCAAAATCTTCTTTTGTGTCACACCTGAAGATATAGACCAATAATCATTCATGCTGTAGGGCCACAAATACACATTTCAGTACTCCTGCAGAAGTACCTAAACTCTCATGGCCATTTGCTACAGGAGAGTGGGTCACACTTAGTGTGAGTACCCCCAGATGCTGGTGCCCAAAGCTTACATTAATAGATGGTTTTCAGTTGGCTAGAGGATCAGAAGCCTCCAACTTCAGTTTTTCCACATCTTCACTAGCAAGGGGAACTGATAAAGTTCAACAAAATACACAAGCTTTCTCATCATATTTTTCAAAGACTACGCAGATTCACAATGCTCTGTCTCTCCAGCAGTCAAAAAAACTAATGTCACCCTTGTCTCCAAACAAACTGTAGACAGCATTTCTTCAAGCTCCAGGCATTACAGATTTTAGATGCCTCACTTGGACATTCCACTCAGTCTTCCATCAGCTAACCCCTGTGAGTGTAACACACAAATCTACATGGAAACAGATCTGTGACCTATGGCATACTATCTACCTTGAGGTGCTACAAGTCCAATGAACCCTTTAAGCTACAAGTCTAATGACTGATGATATTGTGAACTTGGAAGAGAAGGAAGTTTCTATTAAGAGACCTTCCTTGAGGTAAGTTGTATTTTAAAGTGACTATTAACTTATTATTAACTTGTTGAAACTGAAGCCTTGAAACATATAGACCCAATAACTCTGGGGACTAATATTCTCATTTGGGATGGACAAAATCAGACTCACAACTGTTTGACAAACTTTACTTGTTCAATGAAAATGATCTAATCAAGAAAATAGGGTGGTCATGAGAGATGATCAGTGTTCAAACAAACACAACTGGTAAATCATGTGATCTCAAGAAGTCTGTGGAAAGAAGTTGCTCTTAGTTACCCAGGGGAACTTCCTGGAGGAATTAATGACATGTTATTTCTATTAATTCTGACAGCAATAATGTCTACAGTTAGAGTTATCCAATCAGAAAAGATGATACAAAATTTTTCTTTGATGTTATCTGAAGTAATCAATGATACAAGCTCATCCCTGGAAAGCACTCTGGTAAATATCACTCACTGATTAACATTATGGATGACAAAATTGTCCAAAACTACATCCTGTAGGCCAAGGTGGAGTATGAAATTGTTAATGCATTCTGTTATACTTGAACTAGCACCTCAGGTTAAGTGGAAATGTCAATACAGAATATTAAGGGAAAGCCTAGTGCTAAAGGATTTGCGCAGTTGACTGGGTCCAGGATCTTGAAGGCATGGTTGAGGTCAATATAGTAGTTGGTCTCATCCTGAGTCTTGGAAACTGTTAGGTGTAATAAAATGCTATGAGAAACAAATTGAATGTATTTATTTTCAATTTCTGTTAGTTAGATTAACCAGAGTGGCAAATAATGTGGTATACACATGGAAAAATTTGTCATCATGGCCATGGAAATTGATCTGTATGATATTTAGGCTTTTTGGAAAATCTGCAGTTTGACAATTCTAGGCTTTTAATAGAAAAATCTATTCAAAAATTTGCCTGAAAAAATGTTTCTGCACACATTAAAATTTATATTTTTATTTGATCCATATATTTTATGGTTTTTTTTCTTTCTTTACTTTCTGGCTTTGATAGTAATCAAATTTTAGATATGAATATTTTCTGTAACTATTCCTCTACTGTTTTACTTATTTCCAGACTGAAATAATTGATTACCTTTACCACTTTTTCATTAATCACAGAACTTTATCACAATAAATTTCATTAGCAAACTCTTTTGGAGAGTCAAATCCTTGATAACTAGTAATACTGAGGACATATTTAATAGTAATTGCCCTGTAATGTTGAAACAGAGAACAACATTGACAAATTTTTAAAAGAAACACAGTGAAAAAGAAAGTCTACCTGTAAGAGTTGCTGCCAACCTGGGTGTTAATATAAACTGATTTTCTAAATATATAGGTGTAAATTCAGAAGCGCCAATCAAAACTAAGGATTCTGCAGATTTAGACACAACTTGACATAAATACACTGGATTCTTCAACAGGATCTAAAATAGAAATATTATATATTCATTATTTTATTTTGTTAGCCAAGAGGAATATATATGCCCATTTGTGATAATGATCTATAAAAATTTACTTATACTAATCTAAATGGAAATATATATGTAATTATCAAAATATATATGTAATTATACAAACAAATAATATATAATTAAGCAATATGCATATTCCATAAAATTAATACTTTTTTATGTGCTCTCCATACCACCTATGAGTTTTATTTGTAGCTAGTTGCAAAGATTTGGGAAAAACTCTGCTCTTGTTAGATATATTTTGCATATTTACCTAATTTAAATTCTTAGCACTATTTTAATTTGCATAGTATGATTCCACTATATTTATCCATTCCCATAGGATTAAAAACTTATATTGCCTTTAATTCCCTACACAGGGAATTTATGTAAACATAGTTACATTAAAAGCTCCTGTGGATATACTTTTAAGAGTACTTTGATGGAGTATCTTTGGAATTATGTATCCTAAAATGGAGATTACTTAGATGAGCAAGGAATTCTTAGAAAATCTACACAAAATTTATGACAGTCAGAAGTCACATAGCCTTGTTTACCTTATTGAGGTAGTCAAAAGGCCTTTCCAATGACTGTCGGTCAAGGAATGGTATAGTTCTAGATGGCCATGCAGAGGAATCAGGCAAGAAAAGGAAATTAAAGGGACATGACTAGGAAAATAAAGACTCAAATTACCTCTATTTGCTGATGATATAATCCTAAACCTAGGAGATCCAAAAAATGTTCCACCAGAAAACATCTAGAGCTGAATTCAGAAAAGTAGCAGGATAAAAGATCAACACTCATAAATGAATAACTTTCTTATACTCCAAAAATAATTCAGCTGAGAAAGAAATCAGGGAAATCATCTCTTTCACAATAACCTCAAAAATTAAGATAAAGTAAAATAAAATACACGAGAATTAAAGAACTCTACAATGAGAACTATAGAACACTGAAGAATAAAACTGAAGAAGAATATAGAAGATGGAAAAATCTCTCATATACTTGGATATGCAAAAATAATGTTAATAAAATGGCCGTACTACCAAAAGTAATATATTGATTCAATATAATCCCCACTAAAATACCAATGACATTCTTCACAGAACTAGAAAAGCAGGCCATAAAATATTTGAAAGAATAAGAGACCTAGAATAGTCAAAGAAATTCTGAGAGAGAAAAGTGGTGTGGAAGGCATTACAATAGCCAATCTCAAATTATACTACAGAGCAGTAGTAACAGAAACAGTGTGGTATTGGCATCCACATAGACATGAAGACCAATGGAAGAGAAGAGAAGACACAGAGAAAAACACACTTGTAAACAGTTATTTGATACTAGATGAAGATGCCAAAAACATACATTGGAGAAAAAATGCCTTCTTTTTTTTTAAGGACAAGGAACTTTTTATTTTTTGTTCATTTTGAGGTAATCATATATTCATGGAATATAATTTGCTCCATTTCAATTCCCAGTGCTTCCATTTTACCTCTCTCCTCCCTGGCCCTGTTCACCTTCCTCTATTCTACTTGTCTTCCTTCTATTCTTTTTTTTTAAGTTGGTACTTTATAGATAGTATGAAGGTGAAATTTACTGTGGAATATTCATATATGTACATAGCATAATTTTGTCAATTTCGTTCTAAAGTCCCTCCCGTTTGCCATCCCTCCTTCCTCTTTCTCAATCCCTTTTCTCCACTCCACTCATCTCCCTTCTATTTTCATGTGCCCCTCCCCAACCTTAAAAAAAAAGACAACCTTTTTAACAAATGGTGGTGGGACAACTGGATATCCATGTAGAAGAATCAAATTAAACCCCTGTCTCTCACCCTGCACAAAAGTTATATCAAAATGGATCAAAGATGTAGGAATTAGACCAGAACCCTTTGCAACTACTAGAAGAAAACATAGGTTCAACATTCTGTCACATAGTGCAGGTAACAACTTCCTCAAAAAGACCCCATATAGCTCAACAAAGAAAACCAAGAATCAATAAGTGGGATGCCATCAAATTGAAAAGGTTTTGCACAGCAAATAAATGATTAAGAGTGTGAAAAGACAGTCTATAAAATGTGGGAAAATCCTTGCTAGCTGCTCCATTGACAGGTGATAAAGATCCAGAATACATAAAGAACTCAAAAAACTCATCAAAAATAAATAAATAAATAACTCAGTCAATAAAGAGGCAAAAGAACTAAATAGATAAATTGTTCAAAAGAAGGAATACAAATGGTCAACAAATATATGAAAAAAATGTTCAGCTTCTTTAGCAATAAGGGCAATGCAAATCAAAATGAAACTAAGATTTCATCTCACTCCAGTAAGAATGGAAATTATCAAGAACACAAATAATAATAAATGCTGGCAATGATGTAGGCAAAAATTTACACTGATACATTGTCAGTGGGACTTCAAATTAGTACAGCTACTCTGGAAAGCAGCATGGAGGTTCCTCAAGAAACTAGCAACAGGATCACCATATATTGCAGCTATCCTACTCTTTCTTATTTGTTCCACAGCACTAAAATCAACATACTATTGTGATACAGTCACTTCAGTGTATACCATTGCATAATTCATAATAACCAAATTATGGAACCAGCCCAGATTGCCATCAAGGATGAATTGATCAAGAAAATGTGATATGTATGTATATATACAAAATGACATTTTACTCAGCTATAATGAAGAATGAAATAATGACATTTGTTGGTAAATGGATGGAAATGGAGAACATCAACCTAAGTGAACTAAGCCAGACTCAGAAAACCAAGGATCAAATGTGTTCTTTCATATGTGGAAGCTTGAGCAAAATAAGGGAAAGAAGGCAGGGCAGGGGATACGATATCATAAATACATAACAAAGATCAGTGGAGTAGAAGAAGGACAAGAGGAGGGAGGAAGAACATGAAAGGGGAGGAAATATGGAATTAATTTAACAAACTCATGTTATCTACATTTATAAATACACCAAAGGGAATTTCACCTTTACTTGCTTGCAGAAAATACCAATCAAAAATCAATAAGTGAGCAAAAAGAAGATCAGTATAGTAGAGGAATTAAAAGAAGGGGAGGAACAGGAGGGAGTGGGGAAGGGAACAAAGGGCAGGGGGTTGGAGATTGAAACCAAATTCCTTGAATGTATGGTTTTGTCAGTATGAACCCAACTACTGTGTATAACTATAATGCTCTAATAAAAAAAGAGAATGAAATTTATTTACAAAATAATCTAAGAAAGGACCTGATAAAATATATGTGAGAGAAAAAATTATGCAGGCAGCACAAGAGATTAAATTATAAATACAAGAATAGAAAATAAGTCAACGGTAGGATCTCACTATTGGAAAGTTGTTATTTTTTAATGCCGTGATGCCTGTGTGGTAGGATTGAGTGTTTCATGTGATATTGCAATAAGACTTTTCCCATGTAATATGATGCTCACAATATTGTGTTAGCTTCTGAATTTCTTCTCACTCAGTTAAATATAGTAAAAAAAATAATGTTGATGACTACATGACATTTCACTAAATGTCATATTTATTTCCTTTTGGAAAAATAAACGTAAAAGAAAAATTAAAATAAGTAGGAAAAAATACAGGATCTCAGTTTCTGACACTAGCCACATGTATGACAATGTCACTTTACTGGGGTCGGTCCTAGTTTCCATTGTATGACAAAGGAGTACTTTAATTATAAAGACTCCAAAAACAATTTCACCCAGATTTAAGTTAAACACTTTATGGCTATTTCTTAAGTCCACTATTATAAAATTGTACAGATAAACTTGATTGTTTTGTCACAAAAATAATTTACTTTACCATAAGTGCAGCAAACAAGTCCTTAATACTAGCTCCAAATTTCCGATTTTTAAAGTCGTCACCAAACAAATGAGACTGTTTTTTATATTTCAAAGCTGTTATTTTTGTTGTACCTATATGTTAACAAGTAAATGAATTTTATGTCATGTTTGAATAAGTAAAGTACATATATAGCACATACATACATACCCTAATAAATACAGTTTGTACTGGAAAGGGATGTGACATATTTTTAAACAAGCTAAAGTTAATCCAATTAAGTAAGACACATTCTTCTAAAACAGTTCTGCCCTAAAGAACATTTTGTGATAATGAAAATTTTTCATATCAACACTGTCCAATACTGTAGCTATTAGTTATATATGCCTAAGTACTTGAAATGCAGTTCCTGCTACCAAGTAAATTAATTTGTAATTTAACTTGTTTTAAAATTTAAGTGGGCAAATTTGGCAAGTGACTAACATATTTGACAGCACAGCTGAAAACATGAAAAAATATTTGATACTACTAAAAGTATTTTGTGCCAATTAAATGCATAATCAAGAATTAGATTTCTCTGATTTTATGTATGCTTTTAATGTTTCCACAATCACCTTAATGGTGATTTTATCTTACAAAAGCTCTATGAGGTAGTTCATATATTGGATCATGCTGGGTAAATAGATTTATGTATACTTCATTTTTAAAAGCTAATTATGAACTCTAGATATAAGCATTTTTAAAAGGAAATGAGAGATAAAAATATTTAGTAATGAAATTCTGTCAAATAAATAAAATATTTGGCTGCAGAGTCATTCATTCATTTATTCAGAAAACACTAGCCCAAGATACTACAGCTCTATGGAGAAACTACTACCAGCAGGGGGAACATGCTCACTAGTAGATGTAGTTCAGCCATGCTCTGAACTCACAGGAGCTGGGAGTGGGAAGTACTGAACTTTATTAATGAATTATATTTTTACAGTCACCTGGTATATCATGTGGAAAGCATAAGAGCGGTATGAATGTCGACCACGCAATAACAGAAGCAACAAAAAAATCAATCGACCAAATCCACTGCCATTCTCTAATGCCATCATCTTCCAAAATGCTTTAATAAAGAAATATGAAATTTTTCATTTAAATAAAACTACATACAAATGGAAAGAGAGAGAGAGAGGACATTTTCTGTTAAATTATATTAATTAATAACTTGTCATTATTGTTTGTTGTTTTGTGTTGGAAGGGAGTATTTGTTAGTCTTCCAATTAAATGTTTCTATTTTATCTTCAAGATTCTAATTTTTTATTTTCTTTTTCCCTACATCATTTAGGAAGCAGAAGGGTCTTATTTGTCCCCATTTAATTGCTTTCTCCATGGGAAGCTATGCACTTAGAAGAGGTCCCTTTAACTTTTACTTGTCCTTAAAATCATTCCTCCCCCTTTACATATTGCACTTAGAACTTCATGGCAGCCTGCCTTCTTAAGTCGCACAACTGATCTTCTCTGTGGCATCTGACCCTTTAAATCCTGTGTACTTTAAAATCCCTTGCTTCTAGTCCCTTCTCTGAACTCTCAGATTTGGTGGTATTTTATCCTTCCAGTGGTTTGTACAAATCCTCTTGGGACCACCTGTTAGTCTCTCTGTCTCCTGCCTCCCTTGAAGTTCAGCTTGCTGTGCCTTTGCTTCTCCCAGATCTTGCAGTGGATAGTGGGATGGGAATGCAAATGCTGTGTGGATTTGTTGACTTTCGCTTCTTTTCCACAGTGATTTTGAGGTCAGAGCATTTATTGTCTTCAATTAATGCTGAAACCATTAGTTTGAGAAGAATTTTCATAGTTGTGAAATTATTTTGTATCATTTAGGGATTACCTAGGATATCATTCAGGGAAGTTGATTAATGTACAGCAAACTACCAATGCTTTCAGGTCCATACACATTTAAGACCTGCTCCAACCAGCGATTGTTGGAAAAGGTCCATGTCTACAGGAACCTCAGCTTGGGAGGGTCTGGTGTTTCACAAGTGACTATCGCCAACCTAAACCTGGCGAGTACTAATTCAAAGAACTCGCTTTTCATAAAATGTGGAAAATACTCTTGTCAATTTCTAGAAGCATTCTTGAATATAAATTCCAGAAAGCAGTAACATAGAGTTGAGATCTTCATTTCCATTACCCTCTTTTTATATTTGAATATGCTATACCCGGGGAGTTTCAACTCTAAATTACCATTAGAACTATATGTTCCCTTGTTGCTTATAATATTCTGAATCTTTTTTTCTCACTTTTCAATCCAGCTATACATTTTTCCTGTATATAGTATATCACATGTAATATGATTGTTACTTTTGTGTTTTAATAGTATACCCAGAAAAACCAGGGGAATCAACCAAAAAAAAAAAAAAAAAAGATACAAAGTGCAAGCAAAAAATTTGATAAAATGACTTGGTTTTTCAGATAAATTTAGAAATTGAGATTTTTCCTCCTACTAAATATAACTGATTAAAAAATGAAATAACATAATGATTACACACACAAGGCTAACAAAGTATACAAAACACTTAGAAATAAGCTTACAGGGGTAAGTTCAACAAAAATATAATAAAACATTACTGAAGGGGATAAAACAAGCTGAGATAATAGCATACCGTGCCGTTTTACTACATTGAAGGATAATTATTTCCAACTTTATATGTAACTCAATTCAAATCAAAACATTTCAGTTATAATCTGAGATTATCATAATTCTGTGGAGGAACAATTTTGTAAAAATAATACTTGATATTTGATGAAAAACAATAATAGGTGGGAATATATTCAGTCAAATACCAAAACATAATATAAAACTTTAGAAATTTAAAAAATGTAGTTTGATAGGAAAAATTGAAAAATAAATTGGACTTACAAACTAGAGAGGAAGGAAACATACATACAATGAAATTTAATTTCTGATAAATATTCTAATATCAGTTATAAAACAGAGAATGATTTATGAATATCAGTACAATTAGTCCTTGGACAGAAAAATAGCAGCTTGGCCTATGCATCATATCACATGCATAAATAAATTATGATTGAATGTTAAATTTAAATATAATTGCAAAAGTACTGAGAAAATACCGTTAACTATTTAATAATTCCATAGAAGGTAAGAACCTTTTAAACAAAACACAGCATGACATTTTTAAGGAAGAGAAAATGTATATATTTGACTATGTAAGAACTTTTAACGTTTATATAAAAAAAGACTACACAGAACTTAAAGACAGATTGAAAGTTTTGTTTTATATCCAGTAAACAATATCTGTAACATATGAACAATTTATTTGCTTATTTATTTATTCACTTATTTATAAGAACTAGGATTGAACCCAGGGGCACTCTTTTCCCCAGCTAAATACCCAGCCCTTTTTATTTTTATTTTAAGTTTCCCAAGCTGACCTCAAACTTGAGATCCTTCTGCCTTAGCCTCTCAAGTTGCTGAGAATACAGTTGTGAACCACCATGCCTGGCTATTGAAGAATTTTTATAAATCTATAAAAACAATGAGCAAATATAAAAACAAGAAAGGAAAAAGATATTAAATTCAAACTTATAAAAGAAAGGTGGCTAGGTTTGTAGGGTATGAATCATTGCCCTGACAAAGTTTACTTTTAGTAATTTAGGGATGAAATTTAATAAAAGGAATCATTTAAATAATATGAGGAGAGTTTAAAGAAATATGAACAGAAAGGGGTGGATATCTGACTCCGGCAACAGCTGAGAACCCACATCATCTCCAGATGTCCAGATCTGATGGGAATACAGATATAACATAAACTAGATGGTAACATGTTATCATGGAAGGATTGAGGCCTTTATACAAGATGCACAGTAAAACAATTAAGACTCAACAGGAAAAGAGGATGAATGAAATTCCAAACCTCACTTCCCTCAAGCCCTCAGATTTCTTGCCAGTGCCCCACACAATCCCTGAATGAAGTCAGAGAGTATAGGAGCCAATTGGTGTTGTCTACAGGGGTTTGCCTTCTGAGGTACAGACTGGAGAGTGGAGGAAAGCAGAGTGACACTGTAGAGAAGATGTCCATCACCATCCACATCTCTGCCTCAGAAATCTATTCTTCCTATTTTCTTGGGGTGGGGGAAATCTTGGTTAAAAAGATCTTATCTAAATTTATATTTATTTCTGACCAATAGACAAAAACATAAAAATAACACATATTTATGGCATCCCAAGTAATATTGTGCTGCATGTATAATACCTTGTGTATTGTTTAAACCAGGGTAAACATATTTATCTCCTCAAATTTTTATCATTTTTTTCAGGTAAAAATATTCAAAATCCTATCTTCTAGCTTTTTGAGACATTCAGCACATTTTCATTATCTGTAATTACCCTACTGTGCAACAGCACACTAGAACATCTCAGTCCTATCTAAAACTTGATCTGTTGTTCAAGCTTTTGCCATCCCTTCCTTTCCCCTACTCTTCCCAGCCTCTGGTTAACCAATAGTATATTCTTTACTTCTACGAGATCAAGTGTTTTTGTTTTGTTTTATATTCCACATGAGTAAGATCAGATTGTACATATTTTTCCGGATCTGGTTTATCTCCAATTCAATTCATGTGGTTGAAAATGACAGGATTTCATCTCCTTTGAAGGCTGAATAGTATTGTATTCTATGTGTTCCACATTTTCTTTGTTCATTCAATAGCCGATGGGAATTTACATTGTTCCATTTATTGGCTATTGCGGATAGTGCTATGATATACCCGTGAATGCAAATGTCCCTTGACATACTGATTTCATTTCTTTTGTATGTAGACCCACTTGTGGAATCAAATGGAAATTCTGTTTTTATTTATTTATGCTTTCTGATAAACCCTCAAGTAGTATTCTATAATGGCTGTATTGACTTACATTGCCACTAACAGTGTGCAAAGTTTCCGTTTTCTCCACATCTTTGGCAGCTGTAACCTTTAGTCTTTTTGATAACTGCCATTCTAACTTTGATGAGATGATTTCTCATTGTGGTTTTGATTTGCATTTCCCTGATGATTACCGATGTTGAGCATTTTTTCATTTTATCATTTTATTTTGGCCATTTGGCCATTTGTAGACTCTTTTGAGAAGAGTCTATTTAGATCTATCTGGTTTTTAGTTTTATTTTTTATTATTGAGTTTATTGTATATTCTGAATATTAATCACTCGCCAAATGCATAGTTTGCACATATTTTTCCTATAACATAGGTTGTTATTTACCTGGTTGATTGTTGCCTTTGTTGTGTAAAAGCTTTTTCATTTGATGCAATTCGATTTGTCAATCTTTCTATTTATTCTCTGTGCTTTTGGGGTCTTTTCCAAAAATTCCTTGCCCATTCTAACACTCTAAAGACTTTCCCCTGTTTTCTTCTAGTAGTGTCATAGTTTTAGCCTTACATTAAAATCTTTAACACATTTTGAGTTGATTTTGTAACTAATAAGAGATATGAATCCAGGTTCATTATTCTGTATGTGGATATCCAATTTCCCCACCACAATTTCTGAAAAGACTGTCCATTCTCCAATGCATGTTCTTAGCACCCATGTCAAAAGTTGACTGTCAATACATAAGTTTACTCAAGGCTTTTAATTTTTTTCCATTGGTTTTAAGCCAATACCATAGCTTTAATTACTATAGCTTTGTAGTATATTAAGAAGTCACGGTAGGTTAATGCCTTCTGCTTTGTTCTTTTTGCTCAACATTGTTTGGGCCATTTGGAAATTTGTTGTGGTTCCATACAATTTTAGAACTGCTTTTTCTAGCTTTGTGAAGAATGTCATTGGTATTTTAGTTTGCTTTGCATTAAATCTGTTGATTGCTTTGGGTAGTATGTTTATTTTAGCATTGATTTTTCCATTCCAAGAACTTGCAATGTGTTCCCATTAATTTTTCTGACCTCTGCAATTTCTTCTCTCAATGTTTCATCTTTTTAATTGTAGAGATCTTTCACCTCTTTGGTTAAATTGATTACTAGGTATTTCTGCAGCTATTGTTCATGGAATTGTCTTCTTAGTTTCTAGTTCAGATATTTGCTATTGCCAATTTTTGTGTTTTGATTACGTACCTTGCAACTTCACTGAATTAGTCCATAAGTTCTAATAGTGATTTTTTTTTAAAGAGAGAAGGACAGTGTGTGTAAGAGAGCTAGAGTGAGAGAAAGAGAGAGAAAGAGAGAGAGAGAGAAAGAGAGAGAATCAATTTTTATTGCGTTTGCCACATGGCTTTCATTGCTCTGACACCTAGTTGTGTATGTGGGTGCTGGGGTTTGAACCCATGTACTTGCTCATGCTGGGCAAGTGCCATAACCACTGAGCCACCGCTCCAGCCCTCTAATTGTGTTTTGGTACAGTCTTTGGGACAGGGACAGTTCTACATATATGATCATGTCATCTGTAAACAATAATGATTTGACTTCTCTTCCCATTTGTATGACCATTATTTTCTTACATGTTTGCCCTGGCTAGGACTTCCAATATAACATGAAATAAAAGTAGTAAAAGTGGACAACATTATCTTGTTCTATATCTCAGAAATATTTCAGCTTTTTCATTTTCAGTATGATGTTAGTTGTTATCCTGTTATATACAGGTTTTATTATATTTAAGTGCATTTTTCTATAGCTAACTTGTTTAGAATTTTTATCGTAAAGTAAAATTGAATTTTATCAAATGTTTTTTCTGCACCTGTGGAGATGATCATATGACTTTTGTTCTTTATTTATTGATGTGGTGCATTACACTCATTGATTTCAGTATACTGAAATATCCTAATATCTCCAGGAGAATGAATCCCACTTGATCATAGTGAATGATCTTTTTACTTTGCTCTTAGTTTTGATTGGCTAGTATTTTGAGGATTTTTGCATCTATAATGGATACTGGCCTATAGCTTTCTTTATTTATTGTGTTTGTTTTTTCTACCAAGGTAATGCTTACCTCATAGAAAGAATTTAGAAGAATATCCTACTGTGAGGTTGGCTAGGGTTCTGTAAATTTTATTTAGTTTTTTTAAAAAATTAACTCTTTATTTTGTTGATTTTTATGTTGTTTTTTGTTCTCAATTTCATTGATTTCAGCTTGGTTATTTCCTGCCTTTTGTTGGATTTGGGACTGGATTGTTCCTCCTTTTGTAGGGATTTGAGTCGAGCATAAGTTTATTTACTTGGGCTCTCACCTGATTTTTATGAAGGCACTCAGTGCTATAAATTTACCTCTTAAGAATGCTTTCATACTGTCCCAGAGATTTATTTATGTTGTGACATCGTTCTCATTCATTTCCAAGAATTTCTTTATTTCTGTTCTCATTTCATCTTTGATCCACTTTTCATTTAACAGGATATTATTCAATCTCCAAGTATTTATGCACTTTTTGTTGTTTTTCTTGGTGTTAATTGCTAAGATCATACCATTGCATCTGACAGGATACATGGGATTATATCAACCTTCTTATATTTGTTATGACTACCTTTGTGGGGTAGAATATGATCTATTTTGGAAAAGGATCCAAAGTGCTGCTGAGAAGGTAAACTCAGCCAATTTGGGATGGAATATTCTGTAAATGTCTGTTAAATCCAATTGATTGATAGAGTTGTTTAGGTTAGAGATCTTTATTGATTTTTTGCTCTGATGCTCTTATCTGTCTATTGTTGATAATGGTGTATTAAAGTCCCCCAGTATTATTGTGTTGAAATTGATAAGTGGTTTAATGTCCTTGATTACTTTTTCCACGTTTTTGGAAAGGTTGTTACTGGGGGCAAAAATGTTAACTATTCTTATGTCTTCATGATATAGTGTTCCTTTTACTATGATGTAGTGACCTTCTTTATCCCTTCTGACTAATTTATGGTCAAAATTAACTTTGTCATATCTAAGTGTCACAACACCAGCTTGCTTTCTTGGGCCACAAGCCTGGTGGGTTTTCTGCCAACCCTCCACCTTCAATCTGTGTCTATTTTTGGCTGTGAGGTGTCTCCTCTGAGCAGCATATTGTTGGATTTGTTTTTTGATGCAGTCTTCTAATCTGTGTCTTTTGATTGGGGCATTAAGTTCATTCACATTCAGTGTTTGAATAGATATGTGATTCTGGGTCCTTGGCATTGTGACCTTTGCTGTCTTTTGTACCATCTTGGATAACTTGTGAGTTATATTTTTATTGACTTTCCTCTGTTTATGGACTTTGGGAGTTGTTAGATTGTTCCTCTGTTTGAAGTTTGTCTTTGAATATTCTCTGTAGAGCTGGTTTTGTGTTCATGTATTTTGCTAGTTTGTTCTTATCATGGAAGTATTTTATATCCCTATCATATTTAAAGCTGAGTTTTGCAGGGTATAGTATCTTTGGTTGGAGATTAATTTTCTTTCAATATTTGAAAAGTATCATTCCATGTTCTCCTGGCCTTCATTTCTGAGCTGAGAAATCCATAGTAATCCTTATTGGTTTGCCTCTAAACGTGATTTGGTGATTTTCTCTTACTACTTTTAAAATTCTTTCCTTGATTTCCCTGTTATTCATTTTGTATATGATGTGTCTTGGTGAGTTTCTAATTTGGTTAGGTCTATTTGGTGTCCTACAGGCCTTTTGAATTTGAATTTCTGGATCAATTCTGATATGGCAGAAATTTTCTTTGACTATCTTATTGATAAGATTATGCAATTCGTTTGTTGTCCTATGTTCTCCCCTATCCCGATAACTCCCATGCTATTTCTTCTCATCTAGTCCCCTACTTCTTGGAAGTTGTGATCATGCTCAGTAAGCTTTTTTTCTTGTCTATACTCCTTGCATTCAAGATTAATCAGCCTGTATTCATTATCTAATGTTCGCTCTTCTAGAGCTGAAGTTCTATTTTCTACTGAGTTCATTCCAATATCTTCTATTGAGCTTTTTATATGGTTCACTGCGTTTTTCAATTCTAAGAGCTTGCCTACATCTCCTTTCAGAATGTTTAACTCTTTATCAAAGTGGTCTCTCAGCTCCTGAAATTTATCTCAGATTTTCTTCCTTAAGTCTGCTTTTAAGTCTTTGATTGTTTTAAAAATCAGATTGGTGATATTTTTTTCTAGGTTTTCATCCTGGACCCTATCTGTGGAGTCCTTGGCTGGAAATTGTGGGTTTGAGGAGGACAAATGCATCACTTTTTCTTCATTTTTCAGGTTCAGGGAGTGGGCCTTGTGAGCTCTCATTGGTTATTTTACTTTGGGGATGTTCATGAGTTGGGGTTTTTCGTCTCTTCGGTTACTTAGGCTAGGTGAAATTTGGGAAGTTGAGATTAACAGCAAGCTCCCCAATCTACGGTTAATTATTGGCCTTTGTATTTTCTAACACCTCACAAGATAAGGCAAAAGAGAGAATATGAGCAGACAATGATTATTATAAATAGCATTAACCTAGTTACTTTGTTTCTTCTGAAACTATTGCCATGTTAATTACCACCTATTAGTGAAATGGTAGGATTAGTAACTATCTTTGGTTACAACACTATTAACCATCAGACTATAACTGTATTAAAAGCAACCAAGCATTAAGGTCCTCAATAAGGATGAATAGAAAATATAGGCAGTTACAGCATACAATAAACAGCATTGAAAAAGTAAATATGTTCCTTTTGTCCTTGATGCCCTATTAGTTATCACCTATGGAAGGAAAGATGTAATTAGCAAGTATCTCCAGACAGATCAAATTGATGTTAAGTTTACAAACATCTGAAGGTAAAGAACTGAGGTAGGAAAAGTAGACTGTTTTGCGATTATGAAGCCAGAACAGAGAGCACAACAAGTATAGATATACTGTAATATTCTGATCATCAAAAATAAAGCTAAAAATCAAAAAGCAAATAAAATTAAAAATAAGAAAAGAAATAAAAAGGAGAGAGAGAGAGAGACAGAGGGAGAGACTGGGGGAGTAATGCTCAGGACTGTGTGTGCATTAGAAGAATAGAGTTTGGCTATTGCCGGAGAAGAGAAAAGATGTGGGTAACATAGAAGTGAAATACTAGGGGGATTTAAGTCCTGGCCGTGGGTGGTATGGTGAGTACTAATATTTACATTAAAGCAAGTGTTCAAGGGAAAGGTAAGAAATAAGAGGGAAGAAGAAATAGGATCACCACAACAACACTTACTACAAGCACACAGACATAAAAAACAATAATAAAAAAGTTTGAACTCTGTTATTTGGACTTGAAACAGCTCTGCTGATCACCAGTAAAATCCCACCAATTATCTTGGAATGCTGTCCCAGATTCTGGCAGCTTGCACCTTGGGAGGGGTAGGGGAAGGGTTTGCTCTCAGGCAACTTTTACTCCCTGACCCAATTATCTCTGGTTTAACTGTCCTGCAGGATACACTGGCTCCAGGCTCTCATTTCTGGCTGAATTTGCCCTAGGGTTGTAGGGGAATCCAGAAGATGGTAATGAGGGTCCATAACAAAGTTTCACCCATATGCTCAAAATGGCTGCAGCCCAGGCTGCTTGGGACTGGAAGGTGGGACAATGTTCTCTCCTCCACAGCAGAGATGCCATGGAGTTGTCCTGGTTAAAGCACAGAGCAGAGCTCCTCTTTGCACTCTGTCCATTCACAGCAGCGTGTAGGACACTGACAGGATTGTGGAGTAACCTGCCTTAGATCTCCAGATCTGTTTCCCTGACTGTTTTGTCTGAAATTGCTACAATCTGACCTCCACATAGATGAGAGGGGGATTCTGACTCCTCCTCCACAGCAGAGATACAGAAAGGACCTGCTTTCAGCCCAAAACAGCTTTTCTAGGTGCAGGAGGTTCTCTGTGTGGTCAAAGGGATCAGACTAAGTCAATCAGTGTCTCACCTGCTGCTGTATTGATTGAGGGATGAGGGTAGACCCTAGCAACTGGATGGATCTGAATTAGTTTCTTTTTTCCACTTGCTACACCCAAGTTTCTGAGTCAGTGATCTCCCACTGACCTGCACTATGTTCAGCAAATCTTTTCCAATACACACCCCTTACAGGAAGTTAGTTTTCCTGATGTCTCTTCCTTTCAGGTCAAGGAAAGTACCCTGTAGTCCACCATTTTCCGCTGCCCATGAGTCACTCTTGATAAGTGGTATATATTTAGGAATTTGTCCATTTCTTCAAGGTTTTCAAATTCCTTGGTGTAGTTGTTCAAAATAATCTCTAATGACACTTGGCATTTCTGTGATATTTATTGTAATATCTCCTTTTCCACTGATGGTTTTATTTATTTCAGAATTCCCTCTCTCTCTCTCTCTCACTTTGTTTTTTCTTAGTACAGCTGAGTTTGCCAATTTTGTTCATCTTTTTAGGGACCAAATTTTGTTTTGTTGATTTTTGTACTGTGTTTTAGTATCCATTTAACTTATTTCTGTTCTAGTCATTCTTATGTCTTTACTTCTAATGATTTGGTGTTTGGTTTGCTTTTATTTTTCTAGTTCCTTGAAGTATAGCAATAGATAGTTTTAGACCTTTCTGGTTTTTCGTGGTTTCTCAATTGCCATAAACTTCCATTGTAGTGCTGATTTAGTTATATCCTGTACATTTTGGTATGTTGAATTACTATTTCTATTTGTTTCAACATGTTTAAAATTTTTTTCTTCTTGATTTACTCTTGATTCATTGATCTAGAGTAAGGTATTCTCATTTATTTTTATAGTTCTCAATTTTCCCCTTGTTATTTGTTTCTAGTTTTATTGCACAGTAGTCAGAAAAGATACTCAATATGATTCAATAGTGAAAATTTGCTGAGACTTGTTTTGTGACCTATCATATGATAGATAGTGGAGAATGGACCATGGGTTGTTGAGAAGAATCTATATTCTGAAGTTGTTGGATGAAACGTTCCTAAGATATCTGTTGGGTCCATTTAGTCC
Source organism: Aplodontia rufa (assembly GCA_004027875.1). Classification (NCBI taxonomy): domain Eukaryota; kingdom Metazoa; phylum Chordata; class Mammalia; order Rodentia; family Aplodontiidae; genus Aplodontia; species Aplodontia rufa. The sequence continues at coordinate 65,487 of PVKS010004661.1, forward strand.
TGAATACAATTTAATTCTGATTTTTCTTTATTGATTCTGACCTATCCATTACCGAAAGTGTGGTGCTAAGATTTCACTACTATTATTCTGTTTGCCATTGTCTGTCTGTCTGTCTGTCTGTCTCTCTCTCTCTCTTTGCTTTATATATTTGGATGAACTGATATTGGAGGCATATAGATTTAGAGTTGCTATTTCCTTTTGCTGAGTTGATCCCTTTATCATTGTAAAATGATCTTCTCACTCTTTTTATTGTTTCTTATTTAAAACCTATTTTATCTAATGGTAAGTATAGGTACTTCTGCTTTCTTTTGGTTTCAAATTTGGATGTAATATTTTATTTCATGTCTTTACTTTCAGCCTTATGTGTTTTCTCAAAGGTAAAGTGTTTTCAGTAAGCAATATATACTTGTTTACAGAAAAAATATATTTAATATTTATATTTTTGTATATAAAAATAAATACATACTCTCTTCTATTTGTTTGGTTTCATTCAATCAGTCATTTGCTATCTTTTAATTATAAATTCTAATCCATTTACATTTAGGGTAACAATTGATAAATAAAATCTTAACTATAATTATTATGCAACTTAGTTTCTAATTCCAGTATGCTTCCTTTCTTTCTCCCCCTTTTATAGTCTTTCTTTTTATTTAATTATTCTAATTGTTCACCTTGCTTGCTTATAATTTTTGTTTGCTTATTACACATTTTTTTCACCATGAAGTTTACATTAAATATTTTTGATTATAGGAAGCTATTTGAAGTTATAGCAACTTGACATGATTGTAAAGTTAAGAAAGAAAACAAAAAAAGAGAAATTGTACAAATAAAAATCTCCACACTTTTACTCCATTTCTTCCACATTCTGAATTTTTGATGTCCCATTTTACATCTTTTTGTTTTACTTATTACTTAATGTATCAATGCAGTTGTTATTGCTTAATGTTTTACATTTTAGTCTTAGTACTAAGGGCATAAATATTTTATGTACCATGTTTCCAACAGGATAGTATTAGGACTTTGTCCACAAAATTGTGCATATAATTTGTCTATATAATTACTTTTATCCATCAGTTTTATATCTTCTCACTTCTTACTCATTAGTTTCTCTTTGTTAGTGAGGAACTTTCTTTAGCATTTTTTGATGGATAGATCTGATGTTGATATATTGTCTCAGATTTTGGGAATGTCTTTATTTTTCATTTACAAAGAACAGATTTGCTGGATATCTAGAGGATAGTTTCCTAAAAATATCTGAAGGATTTTTTCACTTTTAGTACTATGAAAATATCATTACATTCTTTCCTGTCCTGTAGGTTTTCTGCTGACAATTATACTATCAGGTTAACTGGAACATACTTGTCTGTTATTTGTTTCTTTTTTCTTGCTTCCTTGGGAATATTTTCCTTGGCTTCAAACCTTTGCAAGCTTGATTATAGTATATCTTGTGTTGACTTGGTTTAATAGAATATGACACGATTTTGACCATTCCATACATTGATAGTTGTATCTCACTCTAGGTTTTGGTAGTATTTATTTTATCTTTGAGTATGTTTTCTATACTTTTGATATTCTCAAGTCTTGCTTGAATCCCAAAACCTAATATTTGTTCTTTTAATCATGTCCCAAACTTTTCACAAGGTTTTTCCCTCATTATTCTTTTTATTGTACTCCTACTGTCCTTTCAAATAGTCTGTCTTTAAGCTTACTAACTCTTCTGCTTGACCTACTCTGCCTTCTATGCTTTTAATTTCACTTAGTGTATTTTTCAACTCAAGCATTTCTTTGTTTGTTTCAATATCGGTTGTTTCTCAAAGTATTGAATCACATATCAATGTTTTCTTGAAGCTCATTGAGTTTCCTTAAAACAGATGTTTTAAATTCTCCACCTAAAATTTCAACTACAATGATAGGTATATGGCTAGATTCTGGTGCCTTATTTTGACCTGCAGATTACGTAATATTTCCCTGGAACTTTTTGATGATTGTTTGTGTGTAAAATCAGCTACACACTGAAGGATTAAATATTTTTCCAATCTCATTAATATAACTCTGCTTGTGCCTATCTTTCCAAAATTTCTAACCAGTATTTTTTCTTGTCTATAGTCACTTCTGCTATTTGAACACTAGATGGCACCTTATGTCCAGGTTTGCCAAGAGTCCATTCTTAAAGTGATATAGCTGTTTCAGCACAAGAGGGCAATCCAACCCGGGATTGTCCCAAATTTGCCATTGTTTTGTTCAGCATAAATGTTCAGCACCTTTTTCCTGGGTGACAGCAGGACCAGATGTGTTGTCCATAGTCATCAGCCTGTGGTCAGGTACCAAAGTTCTTATGGCTCTGGGGAAAATCACAATACTGACCAGTCCCAGGCTCCTGTGTTAAGAGTTTGTGCCCATCTTTCTTTTCTTCCCTTAATTATTCCCTCTGTGTTGTGCAGACTAGGGTTTGGAGATGAATGTGGTGGTTGGTGGCCATCAATACCACAAAACTGGTTTCCATTTTGATTTCAATAGCCTGCTGAGACCCCCATGGCAATAGAGCAGGACCAAGGCCCAAACAAATATAATATGCCAACAGTTGTAAAGAATTCATGAACCAAGACTATTGTAACCAACCACAGGTAAATGATGGCTGGAACAGAATAAAATAATGTGTGTCTATACCCAGCATAGAGCTGTTCCAGGGGTTCTGCAATATGCACTAATTTGGGCATATGGCTGTTAGCATCTTGGTAGTGTTTGGTTTTATTATTCTGAAACTGAATTCCATATCAAAATCTCATTTTAACTAGCCTGTCTAATTTCCCAAAATGGAGTCTTGTTTGACAAAACCTTGGGCACTATATGCTGCTCAAGGTTGAGGTGGTATTGGTGAAGGCAGTTCCTATGCCACCAAGGCTGATGCTAAGCCGTGTTATACATAAATGTCACCCAGCCCACTCCAAGACTAATAACCTAATACTGGTTGAAACATGAGTCTATTTCACCATGGCAAAAGTTTCTTCCAGATGTTGGGAAAGTTCTAGAGTCTTCATTTGTTAGTTCTGGGTGGGCATCTTCCTTGTAGTGCAGCTGTCAGTCACTACAGTCACTAATAATACACTCTCCAATAAATAATTGAAATATAAACAAAATATATATATTTATGTAGAAGAATGAGCAAAATAATAAATATTAGACCAGAAGTGAATGAAACAGAGTAGATAAACAAGAGAATCAGCAAAATGAAGAGTTGTTTTTTTTTAAAAAAATAAAATCAACAAAATTGGCCAACGGCTAGGTAGAAAAATTTATAAAAATATAAGACTCAAATAATAAAAGTTGACAATGAAATAAAGATGCTACAACTGATTTAACAGATATAAAATTGATAATAAAAGACTTAGGAAGAATTATATCACTAAAAATGGATAGCATAAAAGAAGTGAAAATTTTCTTGAAACATATAACCTATCAATACTGAATCTTTAAGAGATAAACATTTGAAAACCTCTGTAATTATTAAAAAGATGAATTGGTAATCATAAACTTTCCAAAGAAAAGCCTAGGGCAAAATGTCTTCACTGGGGAATTCTATCTACTATTTTAATATGAAGTAACAACGATCCATCTTAAGCACTTTCAAAAAAATTCAAGAGGATATGCTTCCAAATTCATGATATTATCACTACTGTTATTTTTTTTTAAAGAGAGATGGACAGTGAAAGAGAGAGAGAGACAGAGAGAATCAATTTTTTTGAGTTTTTCACATGGCTTTCATTGCTTTGACACTTAGTTGTGTATGTGGGTCCTGGGGTTTGAACCCATGTACTTGCACATGCTGGGCAAGCACTATAACCACTGAGCCACCACTCTAGCCCATGATATTATTATTATTATCCTTACAAAAAATCAGATGAATATGTAGAATAATATTCCTGATGAACAGCAATGGAAAATCATAAATAATAAGTTAACAAACCAGATTCAACAACATATTAAAAAGATTATGCACCTTAATCATTTGAGATTGATTACTGTAATGCATGAATGGTTCAGCACACAAAAATAAATCAGTGTATACACCAGATTAACAGAACAAGAGGGGAAAAAACAACAGAAGACCATGTCCATTGATATAGGAAAAATGTGACAAAATTCAACACTCTCATGGTTAACAAGCTCAAAAAGAATAGAAGGAAATTACCATTAGAACAAGAGCGACATTAAGAAAAGCCCACAGCTAACCTCATTCTCAGTGCGAAAACCTGAAATCTTTTCCTCTGAAAGTCTGAGCCAAGGAAATCAGGCAAGAAAAAGAAATTAAAGGCATCTAAGCTGGAAAGGAAGAAGTAAAATGATTTCCATTCACAGATGACATGATCTTCTATGTAGAAAACCCTAAGGATTACACACACATAGAAACAAACTGTTCAGTAAACAAATTCAGTAAAGCTGCAGAAGGCAAAAATGACACAAAAACATTTTGTAATTTTATACAAGAACAAAATGAGTGACTTCCATGACAAAAAAATCACAAAACATTAACATGAGAAATCAAAGAGTTCCTAGATACTGAAAAGATATCTATGTTCATGGAATAAAATGATAGTAGAGAAATTCTCTAATAAAGCATAGGAAAAATGTCTCAGAACATTGGATTTGATAATTATTTCTTCCATAGGCAACAAAGTAAAAATAGTGCACTATATTCAAATTAAAACGTCTGTGTAGTAAAGGAAACAATAATCGGAATGGAAAAATAATCCCAAAATGGGAGAAAATATTTGCAACCCATGGCTTCAAAATAGCAATATCCAAAATACATAAAGAATTCCTTGGGAAAGGACTTGAATAGATATATCAGAAAAGAAAATATCCAAAGGGCCAAAAAAAACCCCACGAAAACGTGCTCATCATCACACATCATCAGAGAATGCAAATCAGAACCATAATGAGATATTGCCTCACACCCAACAGCATGACAACTATCAAAACAACAAAATAGGGGCTGGAGTGGTGGCTAGGTGATTATAGCGCTTGCCTGGCATACGCAAGTACAAGAGTTCAAACTGTAGCACCATGTACACAACGGAGTATCAGAGCAAGGAAGGCTACATGAAAAACTAAAATAAAATGGTCTTTCTCTTTCTTTCTCTCTCTCTCTCTCTCTCTCTCACTGTCCCTCTCTCTAAAAAAATAATAATAACAGAGAGTAACAAGTATTAGAGAGGATATGGGGAATTGGAACCCTGTTCACAGATGGTGCAACTGTAAAATAGTCCAATCACTATCAAAAAGTGTGTGGAAGTTCCTAAAAACAAAAATTAAAAGAAACTTAACAAATGATCTACTAGAGACATACAACAGAATCTCATTAAGCCTTTATAAAGAACATGAATGAAACTTGAGGCTTTTTTTCTAAGTAAAGCAAGCCAGTCACAGAACAATAAATCTCGCATGATTCCAGTTATATGAAGTATCCTAAAGCAGCCAAACACTTAGAAATAGGAGGTAGAATGATGGTTGCCAGGGACTGGGTAGAGGGAAGGGTAATTTTTAAATGGGTATAGATTTAGTTTTGCAAGATGAAAAAGTTCTAGGTATCTATTGTAAACAGTGTGCATATAGTTAACACTGCTTTACTATATACATAAAAATGGTTAAGATTTTGTGTGTTAGTTACACCAAAAAGAAAACCACGTGAGAAATTAGTAGTTAGGATGTCATAGTAAGTAATAATTGTAATTAAATCTCAAGCAGTGAAAATATAAATGAGCATTTTAAATGTTTTTATTTTAGATATATGTGCATATCAGTCATATTTGCTTAGTTTTTTCTAAAAGAAGTTTATTACAAATAAAATATATGTGTTTATTTATAAGCATCTATTCCATAAACATTTTATACAATGTAATCTAAAAGAAAAAGGAAAGAACAAAATGGTCTACCTGTCCTGAGAAGTGTGATTCTTAGAGGTTTTAAGTAGTGGTGCTCCCATGACATAACCAAAACCATATCCCATTATTGATGAAGCATCTGCAAGACCTGGAAAATGAATACTGAATATGAAGCAACTTCATAGGCCAGCTTTGTCATAAGATAATAAGGTTGACCTAAATGGTTTACTTCTGGAAGGTTTTTGCTTCTTTTTTTTTTTTTAATTCATTCTGTGTTAGTCCAGAAAAACAGACCAATAGAAAATATTTATATATAGTGGGGCAGGAGAAAGAGGTTTCTGTAAGTAATTGGCTCATATAATTATGAGACCTAACAAGTCCCAATTTTCTGCAGCAGGCTAGTATGCTGGAAATTGAACTGAGAGCTGACACTGCAGTCTTGAAGTGGAATAGCTTCTTCAGGAAACCTTAATATTTGCTGTTAGGGCCTTACATTGATTAAATAAGACAAATCTACAACATGGAGGCTATCTGCTTTATTCAAAGTCTACTGATTATAAACCTCAATCACATCTAAACCAATATCATCATAGGAACATCTAGATTAGTATTGATCAAACAACCTAGACAAGTTGAGACATAAAAATGACCATTAATGCAGATTTTCCAATCAAATATTAGAGATACTCAGGTAACCTAACTACACTTTACCTAATATGTTTAATGCAATGTATTGAATATGAATATAAATTTAGTATACCATATTTCCCTCAATAAAGTACTGTAGCAAGATGATACTTTATACCATCACCTTTGTATCCTTCAATTTAGCTGCCAGGGTGGCAGGAGGTGGCAATACAGTAAGCCTGATGCTATATTACAGAGATATGTTTTAGTTGCTATCCAAAATAATTAAAAGTAAAACTAAAAGATTGCTGTCACTCTTAACATTAACAAGTCACTAAAACCATTTTTTACTGGAAGTAGATATAACTATAAACATTATTGATTTTAGTGCTATTTACTTCTAAGTCATCTTCACATTAAGTATATAAAATTAAATTTGCATTTTTCCTGAAAACTGATATTTAGATAACCCTGTACAAATAGATGATATAAGCAGGATCAGAATTAATTGCAAGATAAAAGTGGATAGATTTTCCTGCAAAATATCTAGAGCTACTTAGCATAGGACATAATTCATCAAACACTGTAAATAGGGAAGACTTCACTGTGTTCAATTAAATAGCATTTCACTTTTGTCCTATGATGAATATGATTGTATTTTTTGATTACCTTCAAAATATCAGAGACATACAAATGATTTAGTTAAAAGAACTTAGTACAATGATTACTCTCAACATCGCACTGAATCTGCTATTGATGAGGCATCTAAGAATATCCTATCTCCCTTACCAATACGAGGCAACAGTTTCCCTTCTCCCTTCCCAAAGTTTAAAAGTAATGATTTCAAGCAATTTAATCCAATATTTTTAGACTTTTTTCCCTAAAAAAATAAACTTCAGCCTGTAAAGCTTGACCTGAAAGATAGATGATAGACAGATCAATAACAGTTACTAATTAAAATATATTTTTCCATTATTCTATAGATTTCAGGTGACATTCAAAGGATTTGTCTAGAATTCCAAGTATTAAGTTGCTTTTCAGAATTAAGTAGTGTGGTGTGGGATTTTCAGTTTTAGTTTGGGCTTTGTGGTACTGGGGATCAAAGCTAAGGTCTCACTAACCCTAGGCAAGTTTTCTACCACTAACCTACATACACAGCCTTCAGTGTGATTTTGAAAATAAGCATACAAGTCATCACTTATTATATGACAAGTCCAATTGTATTTTTATATCAGTTAAAATATATGCACCAAAATACAGACTGTAAATGAGCCAATCATATTAGAATTGAGGGAACTTGCCTAAATAGATGCCGGATGAGTGCAAAGGAACACTGTCATCGAGGAAGGTTATCCCAAGGATATAAAGAGGCATTCCTCCTATTCCCTGAAAAATCTGCCCAAGGATGGAGAAAGACAGATATTTTGTTTCGAATGATCCGCTTTTGGGGCAAGCACCGGGAACCTTCATGGGATTGCAAAGATCTTTTGAAAAGATAATTATATTTTGTTAATTGAATAAAAAAATGAAACGTACAACAGATATGAAATAATCTATATCAAACATTTTTCTTCTACAAGCTGTTGCCACGATTATGCTTTTGTCTTTCATTTGTTTTGAATATAGTCTTATTGTCAAACATATTCTCAGAAAAATATCATTATAAAAGAAAATTTGTGGAAATACTGGAAGAGATGCATTATTGTTTGTATAGACACAAGTACATAAGCCTAGGCATGTTTTTACACATATACATTTATATACACATGTAGCATATATTGCATGAACTTTCCTGTTAACTTTTCATCCTGTTCCGTTAACTTTTGGCTAAAGGATAAAAGCATTTCTAATGTCCTGGACTATCTGAATTATTAAAGTTTATCTTCTGAGTTTACTTCTATATTCATTCTTTAAACACTCTTTATATTAAATTTGCCACTGATTAATAATGCCCCATTTTAGACTCACTAACTTCCAAAACAGGATCAGAAGGACAAGACATTACATGATAAAAAGATTATTTCTGCTAGAGTTAGTTATCACAAGGTTACTCACCCACCCATTGGATTTAAAAATACTTTAGATCACATGATAGTTCTTATATTTTTTAATTCAAAAGGTTATAAAAGAGTGCTAAATAAATGTGCACTTGCATTTGTTATTACTTTGGTCAGTATAGGCAATTGTTACTAGATAATATTTTTATGGCTATTTTGGTCAAAATTTAACACAAACATCAAAAAGATTCTGAAAAACCTATTAAAGTACAGATTGCAATTTGGTATGCTATCACATTTTCATCTGGCTTAGTATCCATGGAATAATGTTCAGCTCCATAGTAAATAGAAAAAGGTCTCTAGGATTTGATTAAAATGTCAATGGTTCATTTTATATAGACATACTGATTTGCAGTAGTATCAGTATGTTTGTGATATTTTCAACACCCTGACTTTCTTGAACTTTTCTCATGTACTTTAACCCACACCTGCCTTAGGATGCTCATTTAAATGTCAAATATAATTTAAAACCTTCCTTAATTAGAATTTCAAGCACCCTATCTTCCCAGCTCATTCATTTTTATAATGTAATCCCTATAATCCTTAAAACTCACCAGGACTGATAATCCATTGATGCTGCTCCTTTACACTACCCCAATGTCACCTTACATCCTTCTGGCATTATCATCTAAACCTGTGTATTCCCTTGCTTACTTTCACATCATGCAATTCCACAGTAAAATTGCAATCCTAGTGAAATTATCTTTTTCTACTGTATATCTTCTTTTTTTTCTGTTTTGCTATTTTATTATTTTTTTTATATCTTCATTTTTAAAGTAGGTTATGACTAGAAAAAAACACACAGATATTGAAATCCCACTTTGAATTAATGAAAAATAAATTCAAAGAAGCCCTTTATAGGCTCCCAAAATCATAATATCTGTCCTTAGCCTATTTATTCTTGTCCTACAGAATTCAACTTGTTCATTTCCTTTCCCCAAGGGATCACACTCCTGAGCTTCCAGTTGACCAATATCTGAAAAAAACTTCTTTCCACCAATAGAATAAAAGTAATTTTTAATCATTCTTCACACTAAAAAAATTAATAAATCTCTGTTTAGGACTGTAAAGTATATGGCTACAGTAAGTAAGCAAAAGAGAGAATTTCAAGTAGGAAAGAGTAATCAGTATTATGAAATGCTGATTAAAGCTCAAGTCATAACAAACAAAAGCTTTCATTATTTTAAATAGAATGAATAATGTTGGTAGTTGCAGCATTTAGGGTGGAAGCTATATTAAAGTGGACTGAAGAAAGAATAGGAGATTAAATCAGGAAGCAAGGATAGGAGGTTCACAAAAGTGAATAAAAACAGGACTACTTTGATCTTAAGACTAGGATGAACTTAAACACATTTAAGTGCCAATGAATGAGAACTAGGAAAGGAGGAGAATTTGCAGGAATGGGGGACAGGGTGAAGGAGAACAGTTTCCAAAGAGGCAAGGAACACGGACTGTTCAGTAGAAGTTAAATCTTCATTCCATAGGAAGGAAGAAGTAAGGAATACCAACAAGCAAGTATATGTGCACTGTATACTCTATGTCAAGAAATTAAGGCAATCTTCCTTCATGAAAATGTGCTTTCCAACCAGCACAGAACAAAAGACTTAAGTGAGAAAATTCTAAACACCTTGTAAACTATGGATCAGAGTTTGGGCTAAAAAAATTAAAAATAAAAAAATTGTTTGCAGGTGAACAGATCCATTCAAGAGAGAAAAATTAACAATTGAGATTGACTTAACATGTTTATTGTAGGAGTCATAGGTAGTCCAGGTATAGGTAAAGAAAATTTGTATGGTTGAGTCAAAAGGCTTACCAGTCAGGGACATAAACAAAAGAATGAGACAAGAGAGCTTAGAATAATGATTCAAATGTATATGAAATACCCTAATGTTTCATGCTGAGGAACACCAAATTAGCTACATATATAGGCAAATTGCAGCAATGAGAATCTGACAAAGAAAGTAGGTGTAACTATCCTGGGGAATCCCAGTGAAAAGAGAGAACTTTGCCTTCAATATAAGAAAGCTGGGCCAGGCATGGTGGCACATGCTTATAATCCTAGAAGCTCAGGAGATTAGGGAAGGAAGATCATAAATTCAAAGACAGCTTTACTAACAGCTTTAGCAAGGCCCTAAGCAACTCAGTGAGACCTGTTTCAAAATTATATGTTGATAGATAGATGGATAGATGATAGATGATAGATGATAGATAGATAGATGATAGATAGATAGATAGATGATATAGATAGATGATAGAGCACACAAGAGAGACAGGAGTGTGTATTTAAGTTGGAAGAAGTGGTGTAATCAGAGACCTATATAATACATGCTGAGGAAGTTCTCAATGCAGTGACAGTGTACTAACATGAGGACATTTGTGGATGGTCACTGCAATGTAAAACTCTAGAAATTAAAGATCAGAATGTGGTACAAAGTGTTTTCATGAGTTAGTGGAGAAAACTCAGTTTGCCTTTTTAAGAATGTGTGAAGTATGATATCTGTATGTTGGTTGAGGCTTAGGGCTTGGGGATTAACACGTCATTAGTAGGGAAATCTGTGATGGGTCCAGTGAGCAGAGCAAAGGAATAAGAAGTGCTGGTAGATGGGCTATCCCAAAGAGGTTCAGACCATTCAAAAAGGAAGATGAGGGGCAGGAGCGGTGGCTCAGTGGTTTGGGCGCTTGCCTGGTAAGCACGAGGACCTGAGTTCAAACCCCAGCACCACGTACACAACTAAGTGTTGGAGCAACAAAGGCCATGTGAAAAACTAAATAAAGTTGTTTCTCTCTTTCTCTGTCTCTCTCACTGTCCCTCTCTCTTTAAAAAAAAAAAAAAAAAGAAGATGAGCAAAGCAACTAACTCAGGAATATACAGAGGCGAGAGTAAGAGAACGAGAAATATTCAGAGAAGAGAAGGATTGGGGAAAGGGAAAAACAAAAGAATGTTGTGTGTGTGTGTGTGTGTAAACTGAGATTTGAGTTTAGAGTTGAAACTTCTTTCGTATTTAAGAAATAAACATTCAAATGCAATAACTAAAATATCTGTTTAGACAAATGTTTGGAAAAAAACACATCTACAAAGAAATTTATTTCTTTTTTATTCAGTGTATTTCTGCTTTTCTAGTACCAAGCAGAGTTACCCAATAAATACACTAACTATTTTTGTTAGGTGAATTTTATGCACTAATCCTAAGCAAAAATTTAAATATGTTTAATCTAGATTATGTAAACAAGACACAAAAGGAAAAAAGATCATACTGTTTTACCGCCTTGGCTCCTACTGACTAGTGATTAGAGATTTTAATATATATCAAGAAATACTTCCTAATGCTTCACTCTTTTGACTGGAACAAAAGTTATGGGAAATAAATGGGATGTTTTCCATTCCCTTCTTTACATAAGTCATTTTCTTGTTTGAGTGTCAGCCTGCTCGATAAATATAAAAAGTGCACATTTTATAGTTTATATATGAATTATATAGTATATAACTGTATTAATACATTACATTTGTTGTATTTAATAAGAACTATTTTTAACTTTAATATGTTATAAACACACATTGTAAATATACACTATATATTTTCCCTATGTCTTGCTGAAACAAGTTTAAAGTTGCCAAAATGGGCAAATACATTCCATCACGTACATAACCCTGTACATGATAAGAAGGGATCTGACATAACACTGTCACAAAAACATTCGTAGAAACTTCAAATACCTTTTGCTAGTGGAAATAATAAAAAGATTGTAGAATAAAACTGTTTTAAATGAACAAAAGGAGCAGGCCACCACATTTATAGATTCAGCTACATAAAAGAGCAGCTCTCGTTTTGAAATGGTAGGAGGAGCTATAAAAGGTTCGGCCTTTCTTCTTTTGTGTGTAGATTTGTTTGTATTTGAGCTTTTGTGTACATGTACATGTGTGTATATGTGTTCAGGTGAGAATAAAGAGATTAATTAAATTACATTGTGGAAAACAAAAGGAATTACCAAAGTTCTCAAGAGATTCATAGCATATATGAAAATTTATAAGAGAAAAATAATTTCACAAAGTAAATTATTCCAAATATTCTTATCTCTCCTTTCAAGGCTCATTTCTTACATTAGGGGTATATGATCATGACATACATTCACTAGGGAGCTAACAAGTAATTAATTAAAAACTTGATTATATAAATCAATATGAATGTATGGATATACAGACAGACAGGTGTTACAGGCTGCGTTAAGTCCCTTGAGCCAGTAGCTTAAATTAATATTGATATGAGGCCCAATAGTATATTTGAAAATATTACCTTCAATTTCTTCCTCTAACTGAAGATTTTCAACACTCAAGAATGGATAAGCAAGTAGAAGTGATCCAATTCCTATTAAAAAGGAGGACAGCGCAACCCATTTTGTTCTGTTTCCTCTTGCTCCATAGTACGCTACAAATATTGCTACCAGGCAAGAGGAAATATCATAACTGAGTGACAAAGCCATTTTCTCCATGGTTCTCATACTGTAGTCCTCTTGAAAACTGTTAGAGCTGAGATCTATAAGACCAAACACAATACCTAGAATGTAAAAAGAAAAAGGAAGACAATAATATGCATCTTAAGAGAAAAAATAGATCACATTATAAACATTTCACAGCAAACCTTAGCTTACACACTTTTAAGTTTATTTTACAGTCTTTTGATAATAATAAATGTTAACCTATAAGAAATATTTGCTAACTGAAATTTGAAGTTATTTTTTAACTACCTCTATAAGTAATTTCTTAAAGATTACTTTTTGCTGTATCATCCAGTTAGCATTGATCTTTATTCTTATTTTTTGGTACCAGGGATTGAACCCAAGGACACTTAATTATTGAGCCACATCTCCTTACTCCCATTTTAGTTTTTATTCTGAGACAGGGTCTAGGTTTCTAAGGGCCTTGCTAAGTAGCTGAGGTTGATTTAGAACCTGTGATCCTCCTGCCTTAGCCTCCCATGTTCCTGGGATTACATGCATGAGCCAACACACCTGGTTTGATCTTTCTTTTAATGTATTACATCTCAATCTTTTAAAATTAATAAGTACTCTAATGAATGCTTAGCTACCATCTAGAATTGAAAATAGAATGCTATCAGAATAGTTGAAACAACATACTTCCAAACTCATCTTTGTTTCTTGTTTCTCTCCTCCATAACCAGCTTTCCATATTTGAAGTTTACCATTTCTGAGTATTTTTAATGTTTTTTTTGCAATACATAAGTTCAATGTAAATAACACAGGGTATTGAAATGGTTCTATACTATGTGCATTTGTAGCATTAGAAAAAATAATAATCATATTAAGTGTTCAAGCCAAAAATAAATTGATTTAGATAAGGGAAGATTTCAAAATTAGTACATTTGTTGGAATTAAAGGAAAAGTGGTTACTAACCAAAACTTATGACATCCCTACAAGGTTGCTAGAGCAAAAGCTTCTGCTATGACTGTTGCTGCTCCTGTTAGAACAGCAATCACCAGGCGTCCACACTCTTCCTAAAGCTATGAGAACCAGCTAAGTCACCTGCTGCTTCTGCTGCCCTGGCAGTTGTCAGAGCCAGGCCCCACGAGCACAGTGCTGCTGAATAATTCTCCACTGCTGCTGATGGAATCGCATTTATTCCCAAGTTTAAATCCAGGAGTTTTCAATCATCCAGCATTGCTCCTGTTGCTAAAACTGTTCACAGAAACAGAAAATACTAGAGGCTTCCTGCTCTGGTCAGCTTTTTGTGCTGCTGTGACTAAAAGAAGGAAAAGTTTATTGGGGGCTCATGGTTTCAGAGGTCTCTGTCCACAGACAGTCTGCTCCATTCCTCTGGGTTCCAGGTGATGCAGAACATCATAGCAGAAGAGTGTGGTGAGGGAAGCAGCTTAAGACATCACACCAAGAAGCAGAGGGACTCCACTTGCCAGATGCAAAATATATACCCCAAAGGCATGATCATAATGACCCACCTCCTCCAGCCACACCCTACTCACCTTCAGTTACTGCTCAGTTAATCCTTATCAGGGTTTTAATTCACTGTTTGAGTTAAGGCTCTCATAACCAAATCACTTCACCTCTAAACCTTCTTGCATTGTCTCACACATAAGTTTTTTGGGAATATATAATATTTACATTGTACCATTTCCCCTTGCCCTTTTGGATATCTATTGCCGCAACCCCTCACTAAGAACACCTAGGTGAAAGCCAGCAAAGAAGGCAACTTTCTCTGGGAATGTGGTTTACAGCCTTCCAGTCCACTTGCAAATGGGAGTGAGTTCATAATGGGAGTTTATAACCCCCAGGCAAAAAATGTGCAGAGCTTACTCTTTAGACTACTTGAGACTCATTTGCACACTTCACTCCATCTTTAAGCTTACGAACCAAATAAATAGCAATATCATCATGCTGTTTCTTAACCTGTTTCAATTATCATTCACACAAAGACACTCTCACTCCTTCCCAAAAAGACACACAATCCAATCAGTCACTATATTTATCTCAGGGTAATAATAATCCTTCTAATTTAGGCACAACCTGGAGTAGATTTCCTTTAGCCTAAAAACTAAATGGCAATGGTAACTTCCAATAATAAAGCAAACATATCACAGACATCACTAAATTTGTAAGGAATTACACTGCCAAAGAAACCTCCAAACAGACTTGCAGTTACAATTTGTTTAACAGGCTAAAAATATCAGGAAACAAGGAAAGAACTTTAATGCACCCAGAATTTTATTCAACTCTCACTATAGTTTGAACTACAGAGAATAATGACCAAGACAAGAAATAAGTCCTGTCAGTAACTGTATCCATCTTTAGAGAGAGGTTATTAATTTGCCTTCTAATTCAAGCAATGCTGTAACTTACATGCAAGTTTATAAGGTAATCTTACTTAATGTAAAGTATGAACAAAAAATGAAGTGAGGAGCTAAATAAAGAATTGGAATATATATGCAAATGTATATACATATATACAAAAATGTATACAGGACATGTTTGTTGTATATGCATAAAATAAGAAAGAGAAATGTGTCACTGCTATAATTTATATTTCATTAAATAGTTATGAGACCATAGTTACGTTAATAACTTTATTTTTCCACTACTCACCCCCTTTTCTACCCCTTAACCCCAAATAGGAGGAATAGTTAGCTACCTCAAAGCATACACCTCATGCTATGGGAAAGCATCTCAAACTTGTTGATTTTGTCTACCAGCTGGGGTGTCTTGTAAGTCGTGGATAGGCCATTATAATTATTGGGCTAAGAGTATTTGGTTATTGAGACAAGTTGTAAGGTCAGTAAATTCCATAAATGTGAACCACGTACTCTACTTCTTTTGCTGTAAAATTAATTCCTCAATTGGAAGCAATGTGATGGTAAATATTGTCACAAGATATATAAAGCATTCATTAAGTCAAACTGTGATAGTGCTTACAGAACTCTGGTGTCAAAAGAACAGCCCACATCCAAATAATACCTATTTCAATGAGGACCCCCAAAGGCACACCACCAATGACCTACAGCCACCCTGTGTGCCTTCAGTTACCACTCAGTTAATCCCTAGCAGGGGTCTAATTCACTGATTGAGTCCAGGCCCTCATAATCCAATCGTTTCACCTCAGCTTTCATACATTGTCGCACACATGCACTTCTGGGGAATACCTCATATCCAAACCAAAACAGGGGATGATATCCAGGAGATGAAGGAAACCCAAAGAGGTAAGCCTTATCATTTTTTGTTTGCTTTGAGTTTTGTCTGTTCCTGTGACTTTTTGACCCAATTATTTATATTAATTGTTTGTTTATTTCATTGTTTGTTTTTTCTTTTTATTAGTTATTTTAGTTCTACATATAATTAGGATTCATTTGACAAAACCATAAAAGCATGGAATACAATTTGCTGCAACTCAGTCCCCAGTACTCTCTTTACCTTCTCCACTCCATCCCCAACCCCCTGTCCCACTCTCCTCCCTCTACTCCACTGATCTTTTTGCTATTTACTTATAGTTTTTTTAAATTAATATTTTGTGAATATACATGATGTTGATATTTACTGTGATATATACATATATGTACACAGGAAAATTATGTCAGATTCATTCTACTGTTCTTTCCTTATCCCATTCCTCCTCCCTCTCCTTCAGTCCCCTTTGTTTACTCCACCAACATTTCTTCTATTTTTTCATACCTCCTCTTTATTTTGGATTGACTCCTGCATATCAGAGAAAACATTTGATCTTTGACTTTGGAGCATTGGCTTATTTCATTTAGCATGGTAGTCTCTAGTTCCATCTATTTACTGAGACTATTTAATTTAAACAATTCTATTGTCACTGCACCCCATAGGTACCCCACATTCTGTATTTTCACTAGCAATAAAGTTATTACTATGTTCAAACCTAATCAAATAATAGAACAAATTCCAAGTTTCATATATTTAAGGGATCATGTCCTGTGTCCAAAAATAAATAAATAAATAATCAGTTTGGGTTTAATTACAGAATGAGGAAAACTTCCACAATTAGCTAAAATGAGGACTTAAGTGTAAGGGCTTACAAGTTAGGGTTGGTGGTGCACACTTATAATCCCACACACCCTCGGGAGGCCGAGGCAGGAGGATTGCAAGATTAAAGTAAGTCTTGGTGACTTAGTGAGTTCCAAAGCAATTTAGCAAGACCCAGTCATAAAATAAAATGTAAAAAGGGAAGGGAATGTGGCTCAGTGCTTGAGCTTCCTGGCACAAAAAAAAAAAAAAAAAATCAAGAAATTGATGCAAGGTATCCACAACTACACCAGACTACAGCAGCTATATGAGTGAGGCTTCAGTGCTCACCAAAATACTCTAACCACAGATCTGTAATAAACTGCCTGCAGACATCTCTAGAGAATCACAACTCTCCTTTCCTCATCTTCAACCTACCACTCTCTCATGAGTTTTCTCATGAGAAAATTCTAAAAGAGAATCATATGGGAAAGGGGATTTTGAAGTGGTTTCCATCTTCTCTGAATTGCAAAGAAAACTTAGCAGGGGTATAATGGGAGTAACTATAATGGTTATGTTAACAACAACAGATAATCAACACTTGTCTTAAAAAAAGAAAAATCAACTATGCTTTTTGTAAGAGACTTTTATCTGAGAGAAAAGAAATATTTCAGATGAACCCCAAACATGCTCTGGACAGTTTTCTCACTATGGCACAGGAAAGCCTGAGAGGGTTGATCCACATAAAGCATAAAGCATTGTGGTCTGAATGAACTAAGAGAGCAGAAATGAGATTTTAGAGATTCTGAAGAAGCTGAAACTTAAAAACAGAGCAAGAGAGACAAGGGAAAATTAAATACTGAGCAAGAGAGATAAGGGAGCCTTGAAAAGAAATGAACACAGGCATCTTCTTTGGAGTCTACACCAAGAATTTACAACATGATTAACATGCTAAATCCTCTAATGGAAAGAGTGGGCAAGTTGCAAGAACAGATGAGTGATATAAGAGAGAGACAGAAACTAAAAAAAAAAAAAAGTTAAAAAATTCTGGAAATCAAAAACTTTGATGGGACTTATTAGTTGACTATGTACAAGAAACTAATCAATCAGCGAGCATGATAATGTCAGTAGTAAGTTCCCTAAATGAAAAGCAAAGATGAAAGTGGGGGAAAGAGAAGAGAATATTCAGGAACCATGAAACAATTAAAAACCGTGTAACTTAAGGTTATATCAGAATGAGAAAGAGAAAAAGAAAGAGAAAAAAGATAAGTAAATTATAGATGGCTCAAGATTTCCCCATATCTGTGACAAATATGAAAAAGCAGATTTGGAAACCTCAAAGACAAAGAAAGATAAATATCATAAAATCTACTCCTTGGCATATTTTTATTCTACCTCCTTTGATGTAGAACATCAAAGACCAACAGACCAAAAAAAGAAAAAAAAAATAATAGCATATCTATCAAGGACCAAGCATAAGAATTCCACCAGACTTCTCACAAATCATTCAAGTGAGAAAAAAAGTGTTATGAAATATTTAAAGCACTGGAAAAGACCACCACAAATATTGAATCCTTTTCTCCATTAAAGTATCAAAGTGAAAGAGAAATAAAGATGTTCTCAAAATAAATATTAAGAAGATTGCCATCAGTGTCTTACAAGAAATTTCAAAGAACATCTTCAGATATAAGAAAACTCACGGTCTCAAACTCAAGTCTACATAAAGAATGGAAGAACGTTAGAGAAGAAATAAAATTTATTTTAAAAAATTTTTCATTTATCTAATAGAGAATTACTGGTTCAAACTAATAATAGATACCATAAATTAGAAAATGAGCTTTAGAGAACGGATCCATTGCACCACTCTGCTCACTGTCAGAGTGCTATAGTCAGGGGAGACCTTCACAAGACCCCTGTTATTAGCAACTGAGCTATTCTGGGGCTCAGAAAATACAGAGAAACCACAGTTTGAGGTACCTGGGGACATCCTACTGCAGTGATGGATTGGGAGGTGGCCATGACTAACATGGAGAGTGGAGAGTGGGAATATCTGTCATAAATCTGCTGAAAGGAGTAAGAAGTAGTGAACTCAGACTTTGGAGGGCACCTTCAGTGGTCCTACCCTCTGTAATGAGGAGCTAGATCAATCATATTTGGATTAGGGTTGGGTTATGGGTCTTTCAGCTTTGTTTGTTTTTTTTTTTGTCTTTATACCCATTAGTTTATTGATATGGAAAAGATATTGGAAACTGCTATGACTCTCATGAGGTTGGTTTTGGGATTACAAGAAATGTTCAACCTCTTCCTGAGATAATCCTAAAGTGGGATCACAGTAACAAGACTGGGAGAGTTTGCTACATTTTCTTCAAGATCTAGTGAATTCGGCTTCTTTCTGTTAAAAGAAATAATATGGGTAAAATGAGCCTACAGGTATTTTTGTCAGCATTGAGAATTGTTACTTTAAAATAGGGCTAATGTATTCAAGAGAGAGGGACATGACAACTGAATAAAAAAACACATTTGTCTTAGCAGAGAGTATAATTTTAGAAATTGAAGCAGAATACCATAAAAGAAATGGGCAGATAAATGATTATAACCACATAGAAAATTTAGAATTTACTCTGGTTGTCTATATGAGAAGTTTATGGAAAATAATGCATGCTTAAATTGGTAGCAATTTTCTGTTGTTAGTCATTCACTAATGGTATACTGATAAGTAAACACACATTGGAAAAAATTTTGAGAATTCTATGTTAAATCAGAACATTTCTGCAGATTAGAGATTTAAATGTAAAACATTTCAGATATGGGGAAGCTTTTCTTTAATTTTCTTATTGAGAATGTTCTTCATGTCTTTCGTTTGGTGTTCAATGTTCTCCTCTATCCAATTACTCTCAGGTTTGTTCTTCTGACTTCATCCTGGACCTCCTCGAAATTCTGATCATGTTCCTTAAGTATTTTTTCTTCTCTGTCTTCCATGCATTCAAGATCACTCGTGCTGTCATCGTTGTCAGAAGTACTTTCTTCGAGAGCTAAGGTTCCATTTTCTATTGAATTTGACTTGTTATCAAAATCTTCAACTGACTTTAATTTCCTTGACTGTGTTTTTCGTTTCAAAGAGTTCTGCTAACTCTCTTCTCATTTTGCCCATTTCTTTACGGAAGAAGTCTCTCAGCTCCTCTGATTGCTGTCTCATTTCCTTCTTTATATCTTCTTTTAATTCTTTTAAGATTTCAGTCATCACATTTTTGATATATTTTTCTGCGTTTTCAAGCAATTTATTATTCATGGACTGCTTGGTTGGAGAGTTGTGGGTTTGAGGAGGAGAACTGTTTCCCTTTTTCCTCATTTTTGAAAGTCTTATTTCTTAAATTGAAGTGTATTCTTAATCTCCTTATTTTATGCGTGAGTCTTTGTGTGGGACTGAATTGTTTGTTCAGAGGTTTCTTTCTGGGTTTGATGTATATCAAATCAGTCAGTGCCCACGGAATGGGGCCTGAGATCCTGCTCTGGTTATTTCACGTTGGGACCTTGCTGCTGGTTTGGTGGGTTATTAGCTCCTCCCTTACTTGGGCTGGGGTAGTATCTGAAAAGCTGAGTTCAACCACAGGCTCCTCAGACTGTGAATTATTATTGACCTGTACGATTTCCAGTACTGGACAGCTGGGAGGATTGTGGATTATTTCCACTGAGATGGTAAAATACACAATCCAGCACTAAGGCTGGATTTTTGTCCTCACCGTCCGGCTAGGGGATGGAGGCACTTCAAGGTGAGGTTGCTGGAGGGCCTGGATTTGCTGTCCTCTGCCGGGCTCTGATTCCCGGGAGTCCTCCCAGGATTCCTCCCAGGATTCTTGTCCTCACAGAAATGCACTTCTCCCGCCTGGCGTCCCCTAGACAGAGAGACGCTGCACGCAGCAGTTCTGCCTGTCGCCACCTTCCGAGGGTGGAAAATGAGAAAAAAGAGGTGGCGGGGCACTGCGACCCTACGCACCAACCGCACAGGAGAAAGCCTCGCAAAAACCAGTCTTTCAGCTTTGTGAAAGAGAATATTAGACCACGCAGTTGCTGCAACTTGGGTTTCATTGATTCAATTGCTTCCGCTAAACTAAAAGGTGTTTAGAGGATACGTTGCTGTGGCTTGGACACTTGCCACAATCCCAGGTGCACAGACTGAAGGGCCCTGGAGCAAATGGCAGCCCATTTGGGCAGCTTATAAATTTGGCAGGTGAGAATGGCTCACAGGTGTCTCAGGCTATCACCACCACATCCCCGGCGTGCACAGAAATCATTGACAGTGACTTTGCTTCTGCTGTGAAAAACGTTGCTTTAAAATGATCTGGTGGGTAAGACGGAGCAGGACTCAGACTGCACACTGACCTGACTTGTTTAGTCAGAATGCAGAGGATACACACGTGATTTTAGCTATGATTCCTTCCTGTCCTTTCCCTAAAGTTGGCAGATTCGAAATTAGAGTTTCTATAAAGAAGTGTTTCCATCAACAATGAGGAATTATTTTTTCTTTTACCTTTTTCACTATTTTCTTTTACTAATTTCAGCATTTTAAATTCTTTAATTGGATTATTTTTCCTCTCTCTTTTCTTCTTTCTCATTTTATCCCTCTCCCCTTTTTATCTTTTTTTGTCTTTTGTCCTTTCCTTTTTCCTTTGTTTCTCATTATTAAGTTTTTCTGTATTGATGTTTAACTTTTTATTGTGTTCTATATTATCCCTGCTCCATCCTTCTTTCCTATGATTACTGGTGTTATTCATATTGTTCTGTCATATATCTATATCTGATTTAATTTTATGTTATTGTTCTTGTCACTGTTGGTTGGGTTCTTCTCTCAAACTAGTACTATGAATTAAGCTGAGTATTTCACACATGTTGGGTATATACTACTCTTTGAGCTACACACCCATCCCAGTTAAAAGAAAATGACCTTACTCCAGTCATTTCCTAGTCTTAACCATTCACAGATCCCTCCATGCAAATAATAGGGGGAAGAAAAGTTCCCAGTTGAAGACTTAGCCCAAGAAGGCATAGATAAGGGGGACTTGAAAACTTATTAGTGCAACTTACTCCCTTTGTAAAAATAAGGAGAAACATCAAAACAGTTGTGATCATTTCACCAATTGAGGGGCCCCTCACCATGGGTCACTCCTACACCCTTATATACTGTCAGTGACACCAAGCCTGGGGGAGTAACCATAGAGAGTACATTGAATACACTCCATTGTCTATAATATACCTACCTGAACTACCAGAGGGTTTCTGCTCTTATAAGTCCTACAGAGAAGGTAAATCCCTAAGATTCCAACAAAATACAACAGTAAAACCCACTTTCTAATCACAGCCAAAGAAGCCCCAGGAAAATTGTAATATGAAATCCATTAGGACATAAATTCAATATTACACAACTATTCATACTATTCTCAAGAGAAGGATGACTACATAAAAGTAGAAGGGATATCCACCTCAAAAGATGCACAAATCTTGATATAAAAACATAAGAGACATAACAAAATAAGGAAATATAACTCCTCTAAAAAGTTCATAATTCCTTGGTAACTAAATCCAAAGATATTAGAAGTAAACAAAATGCCAAAGATTAAAAAGACTGATTATTAAAATAGTCAATTAATTCAAAGGGAATACAAATAAGTGAATTAAGAAAGTCAATGAAGAATATGAAAAGGCAACTTTGATAAAGAAAGAGAAATTCTGAAAAAGGACCAAACAGAAATCTTGGAAATGAAAAGCTAAGTCAAGTAACAAACTCAATTGAGTGTCTTGTCAATACCCTAGATCAAACAGAAGAAAGACTATCATGACTTGGAAAGAAGGTGAATTATCACATTCATACAGTAATAAAGAAAAAAATTAAAGAAAACTATGATCAGAACTTGTAAGATATCTGAGACACTATGTTAAAAGAACAAACTTAAACTTGTAGGTCTAGAGGAGGGTGTAGAGAGTCAAGATGATGACATAGAAGGTACATTCAAGGAAATATACCATAAAATTTCCTAAATCTTGGAAGTAAGAATACCCCAAATTAAAAAAAAATAAAAGAACTTCTCCATGAAATAAATTAGTTAAATTTCCAAAAGAACATAAAAAGAAAGAAATAAAAAGCTTCAAAAGAGAAGTGCCAAGTCAATTGAAAGGAAAGCCAATCAGAGAGCAGCAGATTACTCAGAAGCAAATTTAATAATCAGGAGGGAACTCAATGATATATTTCAAACACAGAAAGAACGTAATAGCCAACCCACATAACTATATGCAGCAAAATTATCTTTCAGAATTGAAGAAGAAATAAAAATATTCCAAGATAAGCATAAAAGAATTCATGACCACTAAACCAGCTAAACTAAACTAAAAGATTTTTTAGAAAATCTTTTGTCCAGATGAGGAAAAAGATCAACATGACCACAAGAGCATGGAAAAGAATAAATCTCATAAGAAGTGTAGATAATCCAATAATGATTAGTAAAAAAACCAAACATGATTATTTCAGTAGACATTAAATCTCTAAGATGACTGAGGGGAAAAAAAAGAACATAGATTATTCAAAATAATAAAATGATTGGAATTAGTATCTATCTTTTAACAATAACCATGAATGTAAATGACCTGAATTTTCTCATTAAAAAGTGGACTAACTGATTGAAAAATCAAGACTCCACTATTTGTGGTCTGTAAGAAAATCACCCTACCAGTAAAGAAATACACTGACTTAAAGGATGATGAATAATATTCCAATCAAATGGAATCTGAAAGCAAGCAGGCACAGCTATACTCATACCCCTACCCCCAAAAATAGACATCCAGCCTATGTTGGTCAGAAGAGACAAAGATTGATAAATGCAATGTTCAATCAAGTAGATACAACAATTGTAAATATAAATATACCAAACATCAGAGAATCAAATTTTATGAAACAAACAATGTAAGATGTCAAGGGAGAAATAGACCCCAAAACAGTAGTAGTAAGTGACTTCAATATCCTACTGTCACCAACAGATAGACCATCCAGGTAAAAAAAAAATCAATAAAGTGGAATCAGAGTTTAATTACATTATAGATCAAATGGACTTACTAGACATCCACAGAATATTTCTTTCAACACTGAAGAATACATATTATTTTCCTCACTACAAGTAACTTCTTCCAAAATAGATCACATTTAAGGCTATAAAACGTATCTTACAAATACAAATTAAAGTATTTCTTGCAACATATCAGACCATAATGGAATGCAACTAGACATCAACTATAAGAGAAACAGTGGAAATTACACAAATACATGGAGATTGACGATACAATTTGAATAAGCAGTAGGTCACTGAAAAAGTTAAGTGTGAAATTTAAAAATCTCTAGACTCACATAAATTGAAACACAGAATACTAGAACTTATGGAACACATCATAAGCAGTAAGAAGAGGGAAGTCAATAATTTGAGTGCATACATTTAAAAGAAAACAAACAAAGCTGTCTACTATATGACTTAATGATGCATCTTAGGACCTTAGAAAAACAATAAACCAAATCCCAAATCAGTAGGACAAATAATATCTGAGTAGAAATAAATACAATAGTAACTAAAAGAATTACACAAAAGGTCAGTGAAACTAAGACTTGGTATTGGAAAAGATAAACAGCAATGACAAACCGTTAGCCAAACTAACCAAACAAAGGAGAAGACCCAAATAAATAAAATTAGATAAGAAAAAAGGAGGGGCTGGAGCAGTGGCTCTGCGGTTACAGTGCTTGCCCGGCATGCACAAGTACAAGAGTTTGAACCCCAGCACCCATGTACACAACGAAGTCTCAGAGCAACAAAAGCCACATGAAAAACTAAATAAAGATTGTTTCTCTCTCTCTCTCTCACTGTCCCTCTCTCTTTAAAAAAAAAAAAGAAAAAGAAAAAGGGGACATTACAATAGATACAACTAAAATCTAGAAGATCACTAGAGAATATTTTGAAAAATAATATACAAATATGTTGGAAACAGAAGAAATGAACAAATTTCTAGACACATGTAACTTACCAAAATTGAACCCTCACACTATTCCATAAAATAGAACAGGAATGAATAATTTCAAACTCATTCTATGAGGTCAGTATTATCCTTACACAACAAAAAAGAAAACTAAAAGCCATGATTTGATGAACATATACACAAAAATCCTCAATAAAATACTTGTAAGTTGAATTCAAAATCACAACAAAAAGATCATACAAAATGATGAAGTTGATTTCATTCAAGGGATGCACAAATCAATAAATGTAACACACACATAGGTAGAAAAGATAAAGTATATGGCTGACTCAACAGAGAGAAAGGAAATCAAATAGGAGAAATAAAAGGGATACAAAATAAGGGGAAGTTACATTGTCTGTTTGCAGATAATATTATTCTATATCTAGAAAACCATAAACAGTCCATCAAAAGTTTCTTAGAATTGAGAAGAAAATTTAACAAAATAGAAAAACATAAAATAAACATTCATAAATTGATAACTTTCCCATATTCTAAAAATTACCTCACTGAGAAAGAATTAGGAAAACAATCCATTCACAACATCATGAAAAAAATGATAAATAAATCTAACCAAAGAGATTAAAGATGCCCACAACAAAATTAAAAACAGAAAAGAAAGATATAAGACAGTAGAAGATTAATAAACCTCCCATGTTCATTGAT